>CM059798.1:28005476-28114007 GCA_030435695.1 Brachymystax lenok tsinlingensis
TGCACAGCACAGCACAGCCTGGCCTGGCCTGGCCTGGCACAGCACAGCACAGCCTGGCCTGGCCTGGCCTGGCCTGGCCTGGCACAGCACAGCACAGCACAGCACAGCACAGCACAGCACAGCACAGCACAGCACAGCACAGCACAGCACAGCACAGCACAGCACAGCTGGCCTGGCACAGCACAGCACAGCCTGGCCTGGCCTGGCACCTACAGCCTGGCACAGCCTGGCCTGGCACAGCACAGCACAGCACAGCACAGCACAGCCTAGCCTAGCCTAGCCTAGCCTAGCCTAGCCTAGCCTAGCCTAGCCTAGCCTAGCCTAGCCTAGCCTAGCCTAGCCTAGCCTAGCCTAGCCTAGCCTAGCCTAGCCTAGCCTAGCCTAGCCTAGCCTAGCCTGGCCTAGCCTAGCCTGCCTAGCCTAGCCTGGCCTAGCCTGGCCTGGCCTGGCCTGGCCACAGCCTGGCCTGGCCTGGCCTGGCCTGGCCTGGCCTGGCCTGGCCTGGCCTGGCCTGGCCTGGCCTGGCCTGGCCTGGCCTGGCCTGGCCTGGCCTGGCCTGGCCTGGCCTGGCCTGGCCTGGCCTGGCCTGGCCTGGCCTGGCCTGGCCTGGCCTGGCCTGGCCTGGCCTGGCCTGGCCTGGCCTGGCCTGGCCTGGCCTGGCCTGGCCTGGCCTGGCCTGGCCTGGCCTGGCCTGGCCTGGCCTGGCCTGGCCTGGCCTGGCCTGGCCTGGCCTGGCCTGGCCTGGCCTGGCCTGGCCTGGCCTGGCCTGGCCTGGCACAGCCTGGCCTGGCCTGGCCTGGCCTGGCCTGGCACAGCACAGCACAGCCTGGCCTGGCACAGCCTGGCACAGCACAGCACAGCACAGCACAGCACAGCACAGCACAGCACAGCACAGCCTGGCCTGGCCTGGCCTGGCCTGGCCTGGCCTCTTCTTCTTCTTCAGCCTGGCCTGGCCTGGCCTGGCCTGGCCTGGCCTGGCCTGGCCTGGCCTGGCCTGGCCTGGCCTGGCCTGGCCTGGCCTGGCCTGGCACAAGCTGGCCTGGCCTGGCCTGGCCTGGCCTGGCCTGGCCTGGCCTGGCCTAGGCCTGGCCTGGCCTGGCTAGGCTGGCACAGCTGGCCTAGGCTGGCACAGCTGGCCTGGCCTGGCCTGGCTGGCTGGCCTGGCCTGGCCTGGCACTTTGGCCTGGCCTGGCCTGGCCTGGCCTGGCCTGGCCTGGCCTGGCCTGGCCTGGCCTGGCCTGGCCTGGCCTGGCCTGGCCTGGCCTGGCCTGGCCTGGCCTGGCCTGGCCTGGCCTGGCCTGGCCTGGCCTGGCCTGGCCTGGCCTGGCCTGGCCTGGCACAGCACAGCACAGCACAGCACCAGCCTGGCACAGCACAGCTGGCACAGCACCAGCCTGGCACAGCCTGGCACAGCACAGCACAGCACAGCACAGCACAGCACAGCACAGCACTGGCACCGGCACAGCACAGCACAGCACAGCCTGGCCTGGCACAGCACAGCACAGCACAGCACAGCACAGCACAGCACCGGCACTGGCCTGGCACAGCACAGCACAGCCTGGCCTGGCACAGCACAGCCTGGCACAGCACAGCACCAGCTGGCACACCAGCTGCTTTGCTTTCAGCACAGCACAGCACAGCTAGCCTAGCCTAGCCTAGCCTAGCCTAGCCTAGCCTAGCTATTTACTCAGCCCTAGCTAGCCTGGCCTAGCCTAGCCTAGCTACAGCTAGCCTGGCACAGCCTGGCCTGGCCTGACAAGCTAGCCTGGCCTGGCCTAGCCCACAGCACTGGCACAGCCTGGCCTGGCCTGGCCTGGCCTGGCCTGTACAGCTGGCCTAGCCTGGCCTGGCCTGGCCTAGCCTGGCCTGGCCTGAGCTGGCCTGGCCTGGCCTGAGCCTGGCACAGCACAGCCTGGCCTGCACAGCCTGGCCTGGCCTGGCCTGGCCCCTGGCCTGGCCTGGCCTGGCCTGGCCTACATTTGCCTGGCCTGGCCTGGCCTGGCCTAGCCCTGCCTGGCCTGGCACAGCCTGGCCTGGCTGTACAGCTGTTTAGCCTGGCCTGGCTGGCTGGCCTGGCCTGGCCTGGCCTGGCCTGGCCTGAGCCTGGCCTGGCCTGGCTGGCCTGGCCTGGCACAGCCTGGCCTGGCCTGGCCTGGCCTGGCCTGACCTGGCCTGGCCTGGCCTGGCCTGGCCTGGCCTGGCCTGGCCTGGCCTGGCCTGGCCTGGCCTGGCCTGGCCTGGCTGGCCTGGCCTGGCCTGGCCTGGCCTGGCCTGGCCTGGCCTGGCCTGGCCTGGCCTGGCCTGGCCTGGCCTGGCCTGGCCTGGCCTGGCCTGGCCTGGCCTGGCCTGGCCTGGCCTAGCCTGGCGCCTGGCCTGGCACAGGCACAGGCCTGGCCTAGCCCTGGCCTGGCCCTGTACAGCCTGGCCTGGCCTGAAGCCTGGCCTGGCCTGGCCTGGCCTGGCCTAGCCTGGCCTGGCCTGGCCTGGCCTGGCCTGGCCTGGCCCTGTACAGCTGGCTCAGCTCAAACAGCACAGCTACTGGCTGGCACAGCCTGGCCTGGCCTGGCCTGGCCTGGCCTGGCCTGGCCTGACAGCACAGCCTGGCCTGGCCTGGCCTGGCCTGGCCTGGCCTGCGCCTGGCCTGGCCTGGCCCTGGCCTGGCCTGGCCTGGCCTGGCCTGGCCTGGCCTGGCCTGGCCTGGCCTGGCCTGGCCTGGCCTGGCCTGGCCTGGCCTGGCCTGGCACAAGCTGGCCTGGCCTGGCCTGGCACAGCTGGCTAGCACAGCAGCTGGCCTGGCCTGGCCTGGCCTGGCCTGGCCTGGCCTGGCCTGGCCTGGCCTGGCACAAGCCTGCACAGCCTGGCCTGGCCTGGCCTGGCACAGCCTGGCACAGCACAGCTGGCCTGGCCTGGCCTGGCCTGGCCTGGCCTGGCCTGGCCTGGCCTGGCCTGGCCTGGCACCTGGCCTGGCCTGGCCTGGCCTGGCCTGGCCTGGCCTGGCCTGGCCTGGCCTGAGCCTGGCACAGCTGGCCTGGCCTGGCCTGGCCTGGCCACAGCTGGCACAGCCTGGCCTGGCCTGGCACATGGCCTGGCCTGGCCTGGCCTGGCCTGGCCTGGCCTGGCCTGGCACAGCCTCAGCCTGCCACAGCTGGGCCTAGCCTAGCTGTACAGCCTAGCCTAGCCTGGCCTAGCTAGCCTATTTGGCCTGGCCTGGCCTAGCCTAGCCTAACACAAGCCTGCCACAGCTGACACAACTGGCCTGCCCTGGCACAGCCTGGCCTGGCTGGCTGGCCCCTGGCCTGGCTAGCTAGCTGGCCTGGCCTGGCCTGGCCACAGCCTGTAGCCTGGCCTGGCCTGGCCTGGCCTGGCCTGGCACAGCTGGCCTGGCTGGCTGGCCTGGCCTGGCACAGCCTGGCCTGGCCTGGCCTGGCCTGGCCTGGCCTGGCCTGGCCTGGCCTGGCCTGGCCTGGCCTGGCCTGGCCTGGCCTGGCCTGGCTGGCTGGCCTGGCCTGGCCTGGCCTGGCCTGGCCTGGCTGGCTGGCCTGGCCTGGCCTGGCTGCCTGGCCTGGCCTGGGCCTGGCCTGGCCTGGCCTGGCCTGGCACAGCTGGCCTGGCCTGGCCTGGCCTGGCCTGGCCTGGCCTGGCCTGGCCTGTGGCCTGGCCTGGCCTGGCCTGGCCTGGCCTGGCACAGCACTGCACAGCACAGCACAGCACAGCACTGCACAGCACAGCACTGGCCTGGCCTGGCACAGCACAGCACAGCCTGGCACAGCACAGCCTGGCACAAGCACCAGCACAGCACAGCTGGCCACAGCACAGCACAGCCTGGCACTGCCTAGGCTGGCCTGGCCCACAGCACGCCTGGCCACAGCTGGCACAGCTGGCCTTCCTTTGGCTTTAGTGGCCTGAGCCTAGCCTGGCCTGGCCTGAGCCTGGCCTGAGCCTGGCCTGGCCTGGCCTAGCCTGAGCCTGAGCCTGAGCCTGCCCACTGAGCCACAGCCCTGAGCTGGCCTGGCCTGGCCTAGCCTGGCCTGGCCTGGCCTGGCCTGGCCTGGCCTGGCCTGGCCTGGCCTGGCCTGGCCTGGCCTGGCCTGTACAGCAGCCTGGCTGGCCTGGCCTGGCCTGAGCTGGCACAGCTGGCCTGGCCTGGCCTGGCCTGGCACAGCTGGCCTGGCCTGGCCTGGCCTGGCCTGGCCTGGCCTGGCCTGGCCTGGCCTGGCCTGGCCTGGCCTGGCCTGGCCTGGCCTGGCCTGGCCTGGCACAGCACAGCTGGCACAGCACAGGCCTGGCCTGGCCTGGCCTGGCCTGGCCTGGCCTGGCCTGGCCTGGCCTGGCCTGGCCTGGCCTGGCCTGGCCTGGCCTGGCCTGGCCTGGCCTGGCCTGGCCTGGCACCAGCACTGGCCTGGCCTGGCCTGGCCTGGCCTGGCCTGGCCTGGCACAGCCTGGCACTGGCACAGCACAGCACAGCCTGGCCCTGCTGGCCTGGCTGGCCTGGCCTGGCCTGGCACAGCCTGGCCTGGCACAGCACAGCACAGCCTGGCCTGGCCTGGCTGGCACAGCTGGCCTGGCCTGGCACAGCACAGCACAGCCTGGCACCAGCCTGGCACAGCTGGCCTGGCCTGGCCTGCACAGCATAGCCTAGCCCTAGCCTAGCCTAGCCTAGCTCTTCCTGGCCTAGCCTAGCCTAGCTAGCCCTAGCCTGGCCTAGCCTAGCCTAGCCTAGCCTAAATAGCCTAGCCTAGCCTAGCCCTGGCCTAGCCTAGCCTAGCCTAGCCTGGCCTAGCTCTTCCTAGCCCTGGCTAGCCTAGCCTGGCCTAGCCTAATACAGCCTGGCCTGGCCTGGCCTGACACAGCCTGGCCTGTAGCCTGGCCCTGGCCACAAGCTGCACAGCTGCCCACAGCCTGGCCTGAGCTGTACAAGCACAACACAGCCTCTGCCTCAGCACAGCCTGGCCTGGCCTGGCCTGCACAAGCCTGGCCTGGCCTGGCCTGGCCCTAGCACAAGCCTGGCCTGGCCTGGCTGCCTGGCCTGGCCTGGCCTGAGCACAGCCTGGCTGGCTGGCCTGGCCTGGCCTGAGCTGGCCTGGCCCTGGCCTGGCCTGGCCTGGCCTGGCCTGGCCTGGCCTGGCCTGGCCTGGCTGGCTGGCCTGGCCTGAGCTGGCTGCTTTGGCTGGCCTGGCCTGGCCTGGCCTGGCCTGGCACAGCTGGCCTGGCCTGGCCTGGCCTGCTCTTTTGGCCTGGCCTGGCCTGGCACAGCCTGGCCTGGCACAGCCTGGCCTGGCCTGGCCTGGCCTGGCCTGGCACTGGCCTGTACAGCCTGGCCTGGCCTGGCCTGGCACAGCACAGCACAGCACAGCACAGCCTGGCCTGGCACAGCCTGGCCTGGCCTGGCCTGGCCTGGCCTGGCTGCCTGAGCTAGCCTGGCCTGGCCTAGCCTGGCCACAGCCTGGCCTGGCTGTACAAACAAGCCTGGCCTGGCCTGGCCTGGCCTAGCCTAGCCTGGCCTAAGCTGGCCTGGCCTGGCCTGAGCCTAGGCTGGCACAGCCTGGCCTGGCTCAGGCCTGGCCTGAGCACAGCCTGCACAGCTCAGCCTGGCCCTGGCCTGGCCTGGCACAGCCTGGCCTGGCCTGGCCTGAGCCTGGCCTGGCCTGCCTGGCCTGAGCTGGCTGAGCTGGCCTGGCCTGTACAGCTCAGCCTGGCCTGGCCTGGCCTGGCCTGGCCTGGCCTGGCCTGGCCCTGGCCTGGCCTGAGCCTGGCCTGGCCTGGCCTGGCCTGGCCTGGCCTGGCCTGGCCTGGCCTGGCCTGGCCTGGCCTGGCCTGGCCTGGCCTGGCCTGGCCTGGCCTGGCCTGGCCTAGCCTGGCCTGGCCTGGCCTGGCCTGGCCTGGCCTGGCCTGGCCTGGCCTGGCCTGGCCTGGCCTGGCCTGGCACAGCACAGCACAGCCTGGCCTGGCCTGGCCTGGCACAGCACAGCTGAGCCTGGCACAGCCTGGCCTGGCCTGGCACAGCCTGGCACAGCCTGGCCTGGCCTGGCACAGCCTGGCCTGGCCTGGCCTGGCCTGGCTGAGCACAGCACAGCACAGCACAGCACAGCACAGCACAGCACAGCACAGCACAGCACAGCACAGCCTGGCCTGGCCTGGCCTGGCACTGAGCCTGGCACAGCACAGCTGGCACTGGCCTGGCACAGCACAGCCTGGCACAGCTGGCCTGGCCACTGGCCTGGCACAGCACAGCCTAGCCTAGCACTAGCCTATTCCTAGCCTAATAGCCTAGCCTAGCCTAGCCTAGCTAGTAGCCTAAGCTAGCCTAGCCCTAGCCTAGCCTGAGCCTAAGCCTAGCCTAGCTAGCCCTGGCCTAGCCTGGCCTAGCCTGGCCTAGCCTAGCCTGGCCTGGCCTGCTGCCTGGCCTGGCCTGGCCTGGCCTGGCTGGCTGGCCTGGCCTGGCCTGGCCTGGCCTGGCCTAGGCCTGGCCTGGCCTGGCCTGGCCTGGCCTGACCTGGCCTGGCCTGGCCTGGCCTGGCCCCTGGCCTGGCCTGGCTGGCTGGCCTGGCCTGGCCCTGTTTTCCTTTCAGCCTGGCCTGGCCTGGCCTGGCCTCTTTAGCTGGCCTGGCCTGGCCTGGCCTGGCCTGGCACAGCTGTGCAGCCTGGCCTGGCCTGGCTGGCTGGCCTGAGCCTGGCCTGGCCTGGCCTGGCCTGGCCTGGCCTGGCCTGGCTCAGCCTGGCCTGGCCTGGCACTGGCCTGGCCTGGCACAGCACAAGGCACTGGCTGCTGGCCTGGCACCTTTGCCTGGCACACAAGCCTCAGCCCTGGCCTGGCACTGGCTGGCTGGCCTGGCCTGTGGCACAGCCTGGCACAGCCTGGCACCAGCACTGGCCTGGCACGGCACACTAGCCTGGCCCACACCTTTTGCCTGGCCTGGCCTGGCCTGGCCTGGCCTGGCTGGCCCTGCACAGCACAGCACAGCACAGCCTGGCCTGGCACAGCACAGCACAGCCTGTGCAGCACCAGCACAGCACTGGCACAGCACAGCACTGCACAGCACTGCCTTTCGCTGCTTTGGCTGGCCTCAGCCCTAAGCCTGGCCTCAGCCTGGCCTAGCCTGGCCTGGCCTAGCCTAGCCTGGCCTGGCCTGGCCTGGCCTGGCCTGGCCTGGCCTGGCCTGGCCTGGCCTGGCCCCTGGCCTGTACAAGCACACAGGCCTGGCCTGGCTGCTGGCCTGGCCTGGCACAGCTGGCCTGGCCTGGCCTGGCCTGGCCTGGCTGGCTGGCCTGGCACAGGCACAGCCTGGCCTGGCCTGGCCTGGCCTGGCTGGCTGGCCTGGCACAGCACAGCTGGCCTGGCCTGGCCTGGCCTGGCCTGGCCTGGCCCTGGCCTGGCCTGGCCTGGCCTGGCCTGGCCTGGCCTGGCCTGGCCTGGCCTGGCCTGGCTGCCTGGCCTGGCCTGGCCTGGCCTGGCCTGGCCTGGCCCTGGCACTGGCCTGGCCTGCACAGCCTGGCCTGGCCTGGCTGGCTGGCTGGCTGGCCTGGCCTGGCCTGGCCTGGCCTGGCCTGGCCTGGCCTGGCCTGGCCTGGCCTGGCCTGGCCTGGCCTGGCACAGCTGGCTTCTTTGGCACTGGCACAGCACAACCTGGCACGGCCTGGCCTGGCCTGGCCTGGCCTGGCCTGGCCTGGCACTGCACAGCACTGGCTGGCCTGGCCTGGCCTGGCCTGGCCTGGCCTGGCACAGCACAGCACAGCACAGCACAGCCTGGCCTGGCCTGGCCTGGCCTGGCACAGCTGGCTGGCACCTGGCTGGCCTGGCACAGCACAGCACAGCTCTGGCCTTTCAGCCTAGCCTGGCCTGTACTAGCACAACCTGGCACAGCCTGGCACGGCACAGCCTGGCACAGCACAGCACAGCACCAGCCTGGCACAGCCTAGCCCAGCACAGCACAGCTGCTGAGCCTGGCCTGGCCTAGCCTGGCCTGAAGCCTGGCCTGGCCTGAGCCTAGCCTGGCCTAGGCTGGCCTGGCCTGGCCCTAGCCTGGCCTGGCCTGGCCTGGCCTGGCCTGGCCTGGCCTGGCCTGGCCTGGCCTGGCCTGGCCTGCACAGCCTGGCCTGTTTTGGCCTGGCCTGCTGCCTGGCCTGGCCCTGGCCTGGCCTGGCCTGGCCTGGCCACAGCCTGGCCTGGCCTGGCCTGAGCCTGGCCTGGCCTGGCCTGGCCTGGCCTGAGCCTGGCCTGGCCTGGCCCTGGCCTAGCCTGGCCTGGCCTGGCCTGGCCTGGCCTGGCCTGGCACTGGCCTGGCCTGGCCTGGCCTGGCCTGGCCTGGCCTGGCTTTGCTTGGCCTTTCTTGGCCTGGCCTGGCCTGGCCCTGGCCTGGCTTTCTTTCTTTATTTCTTCTTCTTCTTCTGCTGCCTGGCACAAGCCTGGCTTCTTCTGCTGCTTTGCCTGGCCTGGCCTGGCCTGGCCCTGGCCTGGCCTGGCCTGGCCTGGCCTGCTTTGGCTCTTCTGCTGCCTATTTGGCTGCTTTCTTTCTTTCTTTCTTTCAGCCTGGCCTGGCCTGGCCTGGCCTGGCACCAGCTAGCCTGGCCCTGCTTCTTCTTCTTTAGCTGGCACAGCACTGGCCTTTGCTTCCTTTGCCCTGGCCTGCGCCTGCCCTGGCCTAACTGGCCCTGGCCTAGCTGCTTTGCTTTCTTTGCTTGGCCTTTTTCTTCCTTTCTTTAGCCTAGCCTAGGCCTATTCCTAGCCTAGCCCTAGCCTAAGCCTAGCCTAGCCTAAACCTAGCACAAGCCTAGCCCTGCCTAAGCTAAGCCTGGCCTATACTATTTTGGCCTAAGCTGGCCTAGCCTGCCCTGTACAGGCCTGGCCTCATACAAACAAACAAACACAAGCACAAGCTGAAACAAACAAGCACAAGCACAAGCACAAACACAAACAAACAAACAAGCACAGCCTGTTTTTGTACAAACAAACATAAGCACAAACACAGGCCTGGACAGGCCTGCACAGTACAGCACAGCAAACAGCCTGGCCTGGCCTGGCCTGTGCATGGCCTAGCCACAGCTGGTTTGTACAAGCCTGTACAACAGCCAACAGCCCTGGCCTGACCTGGCCTGGCACAGCCTGGCCTGGCCTGGCCTGTACAAACACAGACACAGCTGGCACAGCTGGCCTGGCCTGGCCTGGCCTGGCCTGGCCTGGCCTGCACTGTTTCTTTCTATTTGCCTGGCCTGGCCTGGCCTGGCCTGGCCTGGCCTGGCCTGTACAGGCCTGGCCTGGCCTGGCCTGGCCTGGCCTGTACAGGCCTGCTTTGGCCTGGCCTGGCCTGGCCTGGCCTGGCCTGGCCTGGCCTGGCCTGGCCTGGCCTGGCCTGGCCTGGCCTTTTCAAGCCTGGCACACAGCCTGGCCTGGCCTGGCCTGGCCTGGCCTGGCCTGGCCTGGCACAGGCCTGGCCTGGCCTGGCCTGGCCTGGCCTGGCCTGGCCTGGCCTGGCCTGGCCTGGCCTGGCCTGGCCTGGCCTGGCACAGCCTGGCCTAGCCTAGCCTAGCCTAAGCCTGGCCTGGCCTGGCTGTTTAAACAAGCTGGCCCTGGCCTAGCACAGCCTGGCCTGGCCTAGCTGTTTCATTTGCCTGAACACAAATATAGCCTGGCCACAGCCTGGCCTGGCCTGGCCTGGCCTGGCCTGGCCTAAGCTGCCTGAAACAGCCTGTACAAGCACAAGCACAAGCTGCCCTGACACAGCCTGGCCTGGCCTGGCCTGGCCTGGCCTGGCCTGGCCTGTACAGCTGACAGACAGCTGTACAGCTGGCCTGGCCTGGCACAAACAGGCTGTTTGGCACAGCCTGAGGCACTGCCTGCCTGCTACAAGCTGTTTGCCTGGCTGCTGTACAAGCCTGGCCCTGGCCTAGCCTGGCCTGCAGCTGGCCTGGCCTGGCCCTGGCCTGGCCTGGCACAGCCTGTACAGCCTGGCCTGGCTGGCCTAGCCTGGCCTGGCCTGGCCTGGCCTGGCTGCTCATTCCTGGCCTGGCCTGGCCTGGCCTGGCCTGGCCTGGCCTGGCCTGGCCTGGCCTGGCCTGGCCTGGCCTGGCACAGCTGGCCTGGCCTGGCCTGGCCTGGCCTGGCACAGCACAAGCCTGACTCTTTGGCCTGGCACAAGCAGCTGGCCTGACCTGGCCTAGCCTGGCCTGGCCTGGCCTGGCCTGGCCTGGCCTGGCACAGCCACAAGCACAAGCACAGCACAGCACAAGCACTGGCCTGGCCTGGCTGCCTGGCCTGGCCTGGCCTGGCCTGGCCTGGCCTGGCTGGCCTGGCCTGGCTACAGCACAAGCCTGCTTTCTTCTGGCCTGGCCTGGCCTGGCCTGGCCTAAGCCTGGCTACAGCCCCTGGCCTGGCCTGGCCCTGGCCTGAACAAGCCTGGCCTGGCCTGGCCTGACAAGCCTGGCCTGCCCTGGCACAGCCTGGCCTGGCCTGGCCTGGCCTGGCCTGGCCTGGCCTGGCCACAGCCCTGGCCTGGCCTGGCCTGGCCTGGCCTAGGCCTGGCTGCTGGCCAGCCTGGCCTGACAGCCTGGCCTGGCCTGGCCTGGCCCCTGGCCTGGCCTGGCCTGGCCTGGCACATGGCCTGGCCCCTGGCCTGGCCTGGCCTGGCCTGCCACAGGCTGGCCTGCCACAGCTGTACAGCCTGGCCTGGCCTGGCCTGGCCTGGCCTGGCCTTTTTGGCCTGGCCTGTCCCAGCTGGCCTGGCCCTGGCCTGGCCTGTACAAGCTGTCCTGGCCTGGCCTGGCCTGGCCTGGCCTGGCCTGGCCTGGCCTGGCCTGGCCTGGCCTGGCCTGGCCTGGCCTGGCCTGGCACAGCTGGCCTGGCCTGGCCTGGCACAGGCCTGGCCTGTCCTGGCCTGGCCTGGCCTGGCCTGGCCTGGCCTGGCCTGGCCTGGCCTGGCCCTGGCACTGGCCTGGGCTGGCCTGGCACTGGCCTGGCACTGGCCTGGCCTGGCCTGGCCTGGCCTGGCCTGGCCTGGCCTGGCCTGGCCTGGCCTGGCCTGGCTGGCACTGGCTGGCCTGGCTGTGCTAGCACTAGCTGTGGCCTGGCACAGCCTGGCCTAGCCTGGCTCTTCACTTCTTTGGCTGGCCTCAGCCTAGCCTTTAGCCTTTCAACTAGCCTGGCCTGGCCACAGCACTAGCCTAGCCAACACAAGCCTGGCCTGGCCTAGGCTAGTCTAGCCTGGCTGAGCCTAGGCTGGCCTAGCCTAGGCTAGACTAGCCTGGCCTGAGCTGGCCTGGCCTGGCCTGGCCTGGCCTGCCACAGGCCTGGCCTGGCCTGGCCTGGCCTGGCCTGGCCTGGCCTGGCCCTGGCCTGGCCTATTTGGCCTGGCCTGGCCTGGCCTGGCACAAGCCTGGCCTGGCCTGGCACAGCAAGCCTGGCCTGGCCTGGCCTGGCCTGGTTTGCCCTGGCCTGGCCTGGCCTGGCCTGTACAGCACAGGCCTAGCCTGGCCTGGCCTGGCCTGGCCTGGCCTGGCCTGGCCTGGCCTGGCCTGGCCTGGCACAGGCCTGGCCTGGCCTGGCCTGGCCTAAGCTGGCCTGGCACAAGCTGGCCTGGCCTGGCCTGGCACAGTACAGCACAGCACAGCACTGGCCTGGCCTGGCCCTGTTTCATTTCTTTAAACAAACAAACATTTGCTGTACAGCCTGCCTGGCACAGCACTGGCCTGGCCTGGCCTGTGCAGCTGTACATTTGGCCTGGCCTGGCACAGCATATTTTGGCCTGGCACAGCCTGGCCTGGCCTGGCACAGCACAATACAGCACAGCACAGCACCAGCTGCTGGCACAACCTGGCACAGCACCAACTGCTTCCCTTCAGCCTTCCCAGCCTTTGGCCTTCCTTTGGCCTTTGACACAGCCGCTAGCTAATTTAGCTAGTTTAGCTATTTGGCTGGCCTGGCTGGCCTATTTCTTCCTAGCTAGGCTGGCACAATTTACATTTGTGTACAGTACAGCCTGTGCAGTACATTTGAGTACAGTACAATTTGTACATTACAGTACAGTACAGTAGCCCTGGCTGTTTGGCCAGCCTGGCCTGGCCTAATTTTGTTTTGTTTCTCCCAGCTGGCCTGGCCTGGCCTGAGTGCAGTACAGTACTGTACAGCCCTGGCCTGGCACAGGCTGGCTGGCTGGCCTGGCCTGGCCTGGCCTGGCCTGGCCTGGCCTGGCTGGCCTGGCCTGGCCTGCTTCAGCCTGGCACAAGCCTGGCTGGCCTGGCCTGGCCTGGCACAAGCCTGGCCTGGCCTGGCACAACACAGCACAGCATGAGCCTGGCCTGGCTATTTCAGCCCTGGCCTAGCCCTGGCCTGGCCTGGCCTGGCCTGGCTTTGCCTGGCCTGGCCTGGCCCTGGCCTGGCCTGGCCTGGCACATTGCAGGCCTGACTGGCCTGGCCTGGCCTGGCTGGCCCTGGCCTGTTGCAGCCACAGCACAGGCCTGGCCTGACACGCCTGGCCTGGCCTGGCTGGCCTCTTGGCCTGGCACAGCCTGGCCCTGGCCTGGCTGCCTGGCCTGGCCTGGCCACAGCCCTGTGCAGTAGCATTTTGACAACCATTTTATTTGTACAATTTTACATAACCTAGCCTAGCCTAAGCCTAGCCTAGCCTAGCCTAGCCTAGCCTAGTTCTGTTACAGCCTAGCTAGCTACATTTTGGCCTATTTTGTACAGTACAGTGTAGCCTAGTGTATTTTGAATTTCATTGTTAGCCTAGGCTGAACCTGGCCTGTGCCACAGCTGGCCTGGCTGGCCTGGCCTGGCCTGGCCTGGCCACTGGCCCTGGCCTGGCCTGGCCTGGCCTATTTGTATTTGGCTGGCTGGCTGGCCTGGCCTGGCCTGGCTGGCCTGCCTGCTGCCTGCTGGCCCTGGCCTGGCCTGGCCTGTTTGCTTCAGCCTGCACTGCTTCTTGCTTCTTTGGCCTGGCCTGGCACAGCTGCTTTCAGCTGGCCTGGCCACTGGCCTGGCCTGGCCTGGCCTGGCCTGCTGGCCTGGCCTGGCCTGGCACAGCTGGCCTGGCCTGGCCTGGCCTGTACAGCACAGCACATTTTTGCACAGTACACCAGCTACAGCACAGTACATTGCTTCTTCAGGCTGCTTTGCACAGGCACTCAGCCTGGCCTGGCCTGACACTAGGCACCCAGCAGCCTAGGCCTGGCCACAGCACAGCACAACTGCCCCTGGGCCTGGCACATTTGCTATTTTCTTTGCCTGTTATAAACCTGGCCTAGCCTGGCCCTAGCCTATTTTTAACAGCTCATTTCATTTGACCTGGCTGACTATTCCTAAGCCTAGCCCCTTTGTGCCTATTTCTTCTTCTGGCCTGAGCACTGAGTACAGCACAGCATGGCCTGGCTGCCTATTTCTTTAGCTGCCAGCCCTCTTTGCCTGGCCTGGCCTGGCCTGTTTCTTCAGCCCTGGCCTAGCCTGGCCTATTTGGCTGGCCTTGCTGGCCATTTGTGCTGTTTATTTGAGCCTGGCCTTTGGCTGGGGCTGGCCCCAGCCTGGCCCCAGCTGGCCCAGCTGGCTGGCTGGCTGGCCCCAGCTGGCCTGGCCTGGCCTGGCCTGGCCTGGCCTGGCCTGGCTGGCCTGGCCTGGCCTGTTGACCTGGCCCGTTGTTGTTTGTTGTTGGCCTGGCTTCTTTAGCCCCAGCTTTGCTTCTTCTTCAGCCTAGCCCTGGCCTGGCTGGCCCTAGCCTGCTTCTTCTTTCTTCTGCTGGCCTGGCCTGGCTGGCATTTGCCTGCCTGGCCTATTTCTTTGGCCTGGCCTGGCCTGCTGGCCTGGCCTGGCCCAACTGGCCTCTTTGGCCTAGGCCTGGCCTGGCACAGCACAACTGGCTAGCTGCTTTGCACAGCACAGCCTGGCCCCCAGCCCCCTTCTGGCCTGGCCTGGCTGTACAGCCTGGCCTGGCCTGGCACCAACCTGGCTGGCTAGCCCTGCTGGCCTGAGGCTGCCTGGCCTGGCCCTGCTTCTTTTCGCTGCCTAGCCTGCACAGCACAACTCTTTGTAAGCACTTTGCTTCTTTAACACAACACAGCACAGCCTAACTTTCAGCACCTTTCTTTCTTTGGCCTAGCCTGGCCTGGCCTGGCACTAGCTGGCCTGGCTGTTTGTTCTTTGGCCGAACCTAACTGTACCTAAGCTGGCCTGACCACAGTACAGTACATTTATTCTGGCCTGGCCTATTGGCCTATTGTAGCCTGGCTAGCTAAGCTTTCTTTGGCCCTAGGCTGGCCTGGCCTGCTAGCCTGGCCTGGCCTGGCCTGGCACAGGCCTGGCCTGGCCTGGCCTGGCCTGGCTGGCCTGGCCTGGCCTGAGCCTGGCCTGGCCTGCTGCTTCCCTGGCCTGGCCTGGCCCTGGCCTGGCCTAGCTGGCCTGGCCTGGCCTGGCTGCTTCTTGGCCTGGCCTGTACAGCCTGGCCTGTTTGTTTCTTTCTTCTTCTTCTTCTTTGCACACTGGCCTGCTGGCACTGGCCTTGGCCTGGCTCAGCATGTTTTTGTTTGTGTGTTGCCTGGCCTTTGGCATGGCCACACCAGCTGGCGTAGTCACTGGCTGGCCTGGCCACTGGCACAACTTGTGGCTCCACTGCTGCTGCTTCCCACACTAGCCCCTAGCCTTGTCCCCCCTGCTCTGGCCTTAACCCCACCACACTAGCCTGGCCTTGCTTCCCTAACTAACCTTACTTACCTAATCCTAACCACCCTATTTCTTGCCCAGCCCTAGCTGACCTGGCCTGGCCTAACCTGACCTGACCAGCCTTGCCTGGCCTAGGTAACAGATTTGGAAATGGACCCTCGGGACCACAATCTAATTTCCTGGCCTTTTATTCTGGCCTTCCGGAGCAAGGGAACAGTCTCATCCCTGCTTAATTGCCTGACCCTGGCATAGGATTGAGCCGTTGTCAGGCATTCAAACTGTTTACTTTCCAACACCCAACAGGCACATCACCCCTCCAGCAGTATAGAATGTATTCAGCATTTAGGAGGAATAAGAGTCTCAAAGAACATCCTCATCCAGCTAAATACAGCATATTTAACCACCCAAACCCTACCGGCCCACTTCAGACAGAAAATTCATTTCAAACTCCTGCTCAGCAAGACCTCGCTCAGTTTTGAATTCAATATCTCTCCACTCAAAAAATGTAATATATGTAATCTTGCACATTTTTGAAACACCCATTAGGAAACCCAGTATACAGTAGAAATTGAACTCAAACAACATCTATACAATATCATGCGGACCCATCTCTTTTTACAGAACTAGTTACTCATTTCCAGGATCACCATCACTTACCTCAATATATCAGGATTGCAGTCGTGTTCTGGGTGGACCAGTGAAGCGGCGAAAGGCAGTGGAGCGTGGGTGGATAAGAGACCTACAAACAATTACACCTAGCGGTCTGAATAGGCGTTTTTAACCGGGCAGATAGGATCCATGGAAAGGGACAGCACTTGTTTACAGGGTTCTCAAGGAGTTGGAAGAAGGATGCACCATAAAACAAAAACACAATAAATAAAGTTTGTGTGGTTTTATTATATTTAACATCTGCATGATGATTTGTAATAGTTTATTCCTTTGGGTTTTATGTATTTGAATTTGTTTTAACAACGTAGCACTTGACCTTTTAGCACTTTTATAGATATATAGGTTTATAACTGTGTGTATATGTATTAATAAAGCATCCATCCCTTGACCCTTGTACATTTTAATATCTTAGTCCTTCATGATCCTAGATAACCATTCAGACAATCATTTTAGAAGCACTATTAACCAACTTACTTTTGGTAAGGTTCTTGGGAGAGCAATCTAGTGGGTTTTAACAGTGGAATTTATTTAGATTGGAGGGGTACACAACAATGAGCCTGCGCACAACAAGATAAATTAATCTCTTTTTAACCCTACTCGAACTCAAAACCTAACCCTAGCCGTGCCATTGTTGTGGTACCCCTCCACCATTGTCAATGGTTTTACATTGGATTTTTAGCTGCCCACTGGGGGCCCAGGTTTGTGCCCACCGAGAGAATAACAATATTTTCACTGTGACTAACAACTCTTCCCACAACAGAACCACACCAAAGGAGTTGAACATCACAACAATAGGGGACCCCGATCACAAGCCCCAGTTCCTTGGTCAGACATTTTTATTAGGTTTTTCTTTGATTTGGTCTCATTGTGCCACAGGAGACCTCCACAGAGGTCAAGTAAATGAAATACACAGAGTAACAGACACATGAATTGAGAGCAATAGTAGAAAGCATAGAGAGTAGGGCCAGAATAAGGACAGAATAGCAAGAAAAACAGAACAGGGCCACAATAAGGAGAGATAGGCTTAACGTCTAGCATTGCAGTCTTCGGCTGGATACTGGTTAGGAGGAACTGGCACTTTGTGCAGGCACCCAGTGGGGATTGAACCCACAACCATAGGGCCAAGGGAGCTGTGAGTCTGACAACTGAGCCACAGAGGACCATAAGGGTGAACAGACATGTTAATGGTTTCCCCCTTCCCCTCTTGGATAAAAAGGTAAAAGATCCTCACATCAGGAAAAAAACTAATATTTATTCATTATATACTATATACTATATACTATATATTATATCAAAATAATTTTAGAAGATCTTAACCAAAACCCCCAACCCCTTTTCTCTCCTATTTAGGAACTCCATGAAGTTTCCTTTCTCAGTTTTTCACCAATTAGCAGTCTTATAGATTTACATTCAGATTCAAAATGGGCCAATAGAACAGACACAATTAGGAACTAGCCTATCTGAAGAGACTCAGAACACAGTAGAATGAGTGACAATAGATTCGACCAATGAAAATCAAGATACAGATATGGGAATTCTTGGAGCAGTGGGAAGGCTTTCCCCTCTCCAACTGACCCCCCCTTTTTAAGCACTAGGGTGTGTTCCACTAGAAAAAAATCCCCTCTGAAGAAGCAGGAATACTGCGAAACGTCAGGGATTTCTAACGGGACAACACAGCGGGCATCACATTGAAGCGGGTTTTAGAATATTATTTGAGTTGTTTTTAATTATATAATAATAAAAGTTACGTTTTTAATTGAAGATGTGGAGGGTTTTGGAAGTAACTGGGAGAGAACACTCCAGCTGGAGAATCTCTAATCAAACTGCAACCCAGAACTTTTTAATCTGCACATCTGAGCCCACAGAACTGAACAACATCTACCCCAGGAGCTACAGAAAGACCCAGACTCAACCACCATCTCTAACTCCAGCCTCAACAACAAGGAGGTGGACAACATCTACTCAGGGAGTTACAGAAAGAGCGTCTAGGGTCTGGCTACAACATCGACAGCATTAACCTCCATCTTCCCAACACCCAGACTCAGCCTCTATTTCTAACCCCAGCCTCAAAAACAAGGCGGTAGAGCCCACACTGAGCAGCACACCGTCTCGTGCTGCTCGGAAGTCACATCTTGCAATTAAAACACACACCCATCTGGTGGTTGCACGCTGTCCTGCCTCTGCTAGGGGCGACACCCACCCCAGCAAGTGTGAGCAACCATGCAGTCCCTTATGAGTATAGTAACACAGCAGCATGATAGTGAGAGCCCAACAACCCCTTACCAATAGAGGCCTTACAACAACCCCCACTAATAGGAGTCCCACACCCTCCCAGCAGACATGCGCCTAAACCAACCCCTGATGGGGCAACCAGGCAAGCCTCAAAACTGTACTTCCAAGTTGATACAGGCCATCCATCATAAGGAAATCATTGATAAAGCCATCTCAGGCGGAGGTTCCCTAGTGGCATGATGAGACAGGTGAAGAGACTCACCAATTTTATCAAGCCATCCTCACCCACAGATCACACACTGCAGCCCAAGTACTACAGAACACACAGCAATGGATGAACAATAACATGAACATATTACAGATACACTACCAGACAATTATCCAATCACACTCACAACCACCCAATACATTCAACACTCTTGCACTCCCACACATAGCTGTGGGCTGGGCTCATAAGAGATACACACACAAACTGACAGACACTACCATCACTACAGTTGAAACAATTTTGAATAATTCCTCAGAAACTCACTACAGACAACTCTCTAGGGTTACCCTTTCTATCCCACCACAGAGCTCCACTTCCATTCAGCCTCTGCTTCCCCCAGCCAATAACTACAGTGGCTCGGTCCACTGGAACAACATCTGAACCCCTGGCATACAGCCTCAGCTCAAATCAAGGCCCCACCACAGTTGACTTCTCTGCCCACCACCTCAGCACCAGCTCCTTTCTCATCCTCGTTTGAGGATTTCCCTCCTCTACCCAAGTTCTTTCCTCTAGCCAAGCCTCCAGGCCTCTCACAAACAATCATCCCCATTGGGGCCCGCCCTGCCCCAGCACAGTGCTCTTCAAACCAGAAGCTAACTCATCAGCATCATCCTCTTCCTCCAGACACAATCTTCCACGAGATAGGGATCCGTACTTCAACACCCTCTTCCCCTATTGCCCCTTCGCAGACACAGATAGATGTTAGCAATATTGCTCAAACAATTCCCCACCTCCTTCTAAGAACACTGGCACCCACTCCCTCCCTTTCTCCCAAAGTCAAAGGAAAGGAGATTATGAGAACCCCTACCTCCACTTCCCGCATGACCCACAGAGATTAAACAACCCATCGACCCTCCAGGAGCACAGTATTCCAAGTATCATTGGTCCCCATAAGCCCACAATAGATTCCAATCCTGAATTGATAACCATGAACTCCCTAATTTAATCAGGCCCCAGTTGAGTTCCACCATAGGGCCTGCAGCCAGCCAGAAACACTCAATGTTACAGCAACACTCCCCAATCCCTGGTTAACCTCCTACCACCAAGGGTATAAACACAGCAATGTTTCAGTTAAAACCTTGGATAAGTTTCACCTCTATTGCTCTCACCAACAGGAGGCGCCAGATCAGGGGGTGACACTAGGACTGGGCAGCTCCAGGGGCAAATGGCGATTGATGGGAAAAACAATGGGCAACACCCCAACAACAACCAATCTGAGCCCTCCCAAAAGACACCATGTCACTGTCAGTCGAAACCCCTGTACAACTGGGCGCCTCAACATACCCACCCCAGTCCGAATCCCAACCCGAGCCTCAGCCTCCGCCACAACCCCAACATCAACACCCAACCCCAGTAACCCTCCAGAAACCATCGTACCATAAAGCCAGACCAAAGGCAAGAGTGGCAGATTGGAGCTTCCAGGAAATAAAAGCAATTCTGGTGTTGGGGAGACTCAAATGTCAGCAGAATCCCTCCATTTCATAACCCAAACATACAAGTTGACAGTTGCAGAGCAACTTTCTACCATTTCACAAGGTCCTGGAGAAAACAGAGGTTCACGTAGACACCAGCATAGTGGTTCTCTCGGTGGGTATAAACAATATGGATAATGACCCATACAAAACTTCAATCAAACAGATTGCATCAATGCACAAGGAAGCAAGTCACTTTCCCTAATGCAATTATTTACATCCCCATTATTAACCACTCGCACCTCCTTTCCAGCAGAACAAAGCGAAACCTTAAAGTCATTAATGGTTACATCACCACACACAGCCCATTTCTCTTGGAGATACCCATGATGAATTCCACACAACAACAGATCTGATACACTGGACAACAACCACAGCAGGCCTCATTTTTAAGAATTGGTGTGAGCAGCTAAATTTAGAATAGGTTCTACCCACAACTTGGACCAACCTAGCTGCAACACACCTATCTGTCCCCCAACCCCTTCACTCTCCCCTCCCTTTCTCCCCCAGTCCCTTCAGTAGATCACCCAGCAGAAGGGTAGTTCCCCTCATTATCCAACATCATGAATTTGTCCAAGTCTTTTCAACCCACAGCAGCACAGACCCAACTCTTGGAGAGGGGTTGTCCTTCATTCCCGTCCTGGTAAATTTGACTGGGAGGAACTTCACAGGGACACACATAAATACCACAGGCGACTTAAACTTTTAGACTACTTTGACTATCAGACAAATGACAACCATTTACCATTCACCCTTCCTTCAATCTGGGAACCTAAACTGTCCCCAGATAGATAGGAAGATCAAGAATCTAATCAGAACCGACCAAGACACCCTTGTAACTATCACACCCAGGCAGACAGACAGGACAACATCACCCGCATAGAAAGAGAAGCTATAAAGAACTTAAAAACAACCCTCACATAATATTGAAACCAGCAGATAAGGGATCTAAAAACAGTGATCCTAGACAAACATCAATACATATATGAGGCAAATAGACAGTTGTCTAATACCAAGTACTATGTACCAATAGAAAACAGCCTACAACCACAGACTCAGACTAAACTACGGAGAATCATACAAACACTTTATGATAAGCGGCACATTACGAAAAAACAACGAGATTTTCTATTTGGACCAGACACGCCCACGACCAAGACTATTCTACCTGCTTTGTAAAATTCACAAAGAACCAGACACTTGGACAATTCCCCATGAAGTTCCTCCTGGTAGACCAATGCGTATCAGACTGTAATAGTGAATCATACAACATAGCTCAATATATTGATCATTATATCAACCCTCTCTCCACTAGACACCCCAGCTACCTCAGAGACACGTATCACTTTCTGGAGAGGATCAAACCCATAGTTGTTCCCTCAAAACATATATATTCACTATAGATATTGATAAGCTTATACACTAACATAAATACAGCAACAGGAGTACAGGCGGTCAGAAACCTTTTTCATGCTCACCCAGATAGAAATAGACCAGATAATGAATTACTACAACTATTAGAAATCAGCCTCACACTAGCGACTTTATATTTAATGATAGGCATTACTTACAGGTGGAGGAACAGCTATGGGCAAGAAATTTGCCCGGCATATGCAAACATCTACATGGCTGAATGGGAGAGAGAGGCATTGGCCAAGTGCCCACATCAACCCACATTCTACTACAGATTTCTAGATGACATTATAGGAGCCTGGCCTCATGATGTCGAACTATTCACTGAATTCATTAGCATTCTCAACAGTCACCACCCGTCCATTAAGGTTAAATACATAATAGATCCATGTGAAGTACACTTCTTGGATACTACAGTCTTCTTTAATCACATAAATCAGTCTCAAAAAACAATACTCACTAAAGTTTACTTTAAACCCACAGATACACATGCTTTACTCCACAAACACAGTTATCACCCCAAACATACATTTAGAGGCATCGTTAAATCTCAAATTATCACGGTTTCATAGGATATCCTCCTGCAAACAGGATCTGGTAAAAACAATTCAAACATTATTCCATGCACTCAGACAGAGAGTTACTCCAAACGATACCTCAGAACCATAAAAAACAGCACCTTGGGGGCCCTCTCTCCCATTCAGCCCACACACTCACATAATACAAGTCTGTCCATCACTTTATCTGACCCCAACCTTCATCACAGAGGTTCCAGAGACATTTCCAAATCCCCCCCTTCCCCTGACCTCAACCTGATCGTAACCCTAACCTTAACCCTTACCTTAATTAGGGTTAGTATCCTGTTCCTGCCTAATCCTAACCCTAACCCACCCCTAGCACACTTCTTAACCTAACCCCACCACTAGCCTAACCTAACCTAACCCTAACCTTAACCCCACCCTAACCTAACCTTAACCCCACCTAACCTAACCTTAACCCACCTAACCTAACCTTAACCCCACCACTAGCCTAACCTTAATCCCACCTAACCTAACCCTAACCCACCACTAACCTAACCTTAATCCCACCTAACCTAACCTAACCTAACCCCACCACTAACCTAACCTTAATCCCACTAACTCTAACCTTAACCCCACTAACCCTAACCTTAACACCACCTAACCTAACCTTAACCCCACCTAATCCTAACCCCACTAACCCTAACCCCACCTTTAACTCTAACCTTAACCCTACCACCAACCTTACCCCTCCTAGAGTAACAGATTTGAAATGGACCCCTCTGGAACCACAATCTAATTTCACTCCTTTTATTCTCCTTCGAGCAAGAGACAATCCTCATCCCCTTAGTTACTACATTTCTCACATAGGATTGAGACCGTTACATCAGGCATTCAAACACAATTTTCCAACACCCAACAGGCACACTCACCCCTCCAGCAGTATAGAATCATATCAGCATTTAGGAGGAATAAGAGTCTCAAAGACATCCTCATCCAAGCTAAATACAGCACTAAGCCCCCACAACCACCCAAACCCTACACGGCCCACTTCAGACCAAGAAAAATTCATTTTCAAACTCCTATAGCAAGACCTCCGCTCCAGTTTTTAGATTCAATATCCTCTCCACTCAAAATGTAATATATATAATCACTTGCACATTTTGTGGAAAGCACTACATTAGAAACCCAGTATACAGTAGAAATTAGACTCAAACAACATCTATACAATATCAAAGCGGGCCCATCTACACACAGAACTAGTTACTCATTTCCAGGATCACCCATCACTTACCTCAATATATCAGGATTGCAGTCGTGTTCTGGGTGGACCAGTGGGCGGCGAAAGGCAGTGGAGGCGTAGGTGGATAAGAGACCTACAAACAATTACACCTAAGCGGTCTGAATGGCGTTTTTAACCGGGCAGATAGGATCCATGGAAAGGGACAGCACTTGTTTGGGGTTCTCAAGGAGTTGGAAGAAAGGATGCACCATAAAACAAAAACACAATAAATAAAGTTTGTGTGGTTTTTATTATATTTAACATCTGCATGATGATTTGTAATAGTTTTATTCCTTTGGGTTTTATGTATTTGAATTTGTTTTTAACAACGTAGCACTTGACCTTTTAGCACTTTTATAGATATATAGGTTTATAACTGTGTGTATATGTATTAATAAAGCATCCATCCCTTGACCCCTTGTACATTTTAATATCTTAGTCCCTTCATGATCCTAGATAACCATTCAGACAATCATTTTAGAAGCACTATTAACCAACTTACTTTTGGTAAGGTTCTTGGAGAGCAATCTAGTGGGTTTTAACAGTGGAATTTATTTAGATTGGAGGTACACAACAATAGGCCTGCACTTTAACAAGATAAATTAATCTCTTTTTAACCTACTCGAACTCAAAACCTAACCCTAGCCCGTGCCATTGTTGTGGTACCCTCCACCATTGTCAATGGTTTTTACATTGGATTTTCGCTGCCCACTGGGGGCCCAGGTTTGTGCCCACCGAGAGAATAACAATATTTTCACTGTGACTAACAACTCTTCCCACAACAGAACCACACCAAAGGAGTTGAACATCACAACAATAGGGACCCCGATCACAAGCCCCAGTTCCTTGGTCAGACATTTTTATTAGGTTTTTTTTCTTTGATTTGGTCTCATTGTGCCACAGGAACCTCACAGAGTCAAGTAAAATGAAATACACAGAGTAACAGACACATGAATTGAGAGCAATAGTAGAAAGCATAGAGAGTAGGGCCAGAATAAAGGACAGAATAGCAGAGAAAAACAGAACAGGGCCACAATAAGGAGAGATAGGCTTAACGTCTAGCATTGCAGTCTTGACTGGATACTGGTTAGGAGGAACTGGCGCACTTTTATGCAGGCACCCAGTGGGGATTGAACCCACAACCATAGGGCCAAGGGAGCTGTGGTCTGACAACTGAGCCACAGAGGACCATAAGGGTGAACAGACATGTTAATGGTTTCCCCCCTTCCTCTTGGATAAAAAGGTAAAGATCCTCACATCAGGAAAAAAACTAATATTTATTCATTATATACTATATACTATATACTATATATTATATCAAAAATAATTTTAGAAGATCTTAACCAAAACCCCCAACCCCCTTTTTCTCTCCTATTTAGGAACTCCATGAGTTTCCTTTCTCAGTTTTCACCAATTAGCAGTCTTATAGATTTACATTCAGATTCAAAATGGGCCAATAGAACAGACACAATTAGGAACTAGCCTATCTGAAAGAGACTCAGAACACAGTAGAATGAGTGACAATAGATTCGACCAATGAAAATCAAGATACAGATATGGGAATTCTTGGAGCAGTGGGAAGGCTTTCCCCTCTCCAACTGACCCCCCCTTTTTAAGCACTAGGGTGTGTTCCACTAGAAAAAAATCCCCTCTGAAGAAGCAGGAATACTGCGAAGCGTCAGGGATTTCTAGCGGGACAACACAGCGGGCATCACATTGGAAACGGGTTTTAGAATATTATTTGAGTTGTTTTTAATTATATAATAATAAAAGTTACGTTTTAATTGAAGATGTGGAGGGTTTTGGAAGTAACTGGGAGAGGAACACTCCAGCTGGAGAATCTCTAATCAAACTGCAACCCAGAACTTTTTAATCTGCACATCTGAGCCCACAGAACTGAACAACATCTACCCCAGGAGCTACAGAAAGACCCAGACTCAACCACCATCTCTAACTCCAGCCTCAACAACAAGGAGGTGGACAACATCTACTCAGGGAGTTACAGAAAGAGCGTCTAGGGTCTGGCTACAACATCGACAGCATTAACCTCCATCTTCAACACCCAGACTCAACCTCTATTTCTAACCCCAGCCTCAAAAACAAAGCGGTAGAACCCACACTGAGCAGCACACCGTCTCGTGCTGCTCGGAAGTCACATCTTGCAATTAAAACACACACCCATCTGGTGGTTTGCACGCTGTCCTGCCTCTACTAGGGAGCGACACCCACCCCAACAAGTGTAGGCAACCATGCAGTCCCTTATGAGTATAGTAACACAGCAGCATGTAGTAGAGCCCAACAACCCCTTACCAATAGAGCCTTACAACAACCCCACTAATAGAGTCCACACCCCCTCCCAGCAGACAGCCACGCCTAAACCAACCCCTGATGAGGCAACCAGGCAAGCCTCAAAACTGTACTTCAAGTTGATACAGGCCATCCATCATAAGGAAATCATTGATAAAGCCATCTCAGGCCGGAGGTTCCCTAGTGGCATGATGAGACAGGTGAAGAGACTCACCAATTTTATCAAGCCATCCTCACCCACAGATCACACTGCAGCCCAAGTACTACAGAACACACAGCAATGGATGAACAATAACATGAACATATTACAGATACACTACCAGACAATTATCCAATCACACTCACAACCACCCAATACATTCAACACTCTTGCACTCCACATAGCTGTGGGCTGGGCTCATAAGAGATACACACACAAACTGACAGACACTACCATCACTACAGTTGGAAACAATTTTGAATAATTCCTCAGAAACTCACTACAGACAACTCTCTAGGGTTACCCTTTCTATCCCCACCACAGAGCTCCACTTCCATTCAGCCTCTGCTTCCCCCCAGCCAATAACTACAGTGGCTCCCGGTCCACTGGAACAACATCTGAACCCCTGGCATACAGCCTCAGCTCAAATCAAGGCCCCACCACAGTTGACTTCTCTGCCCACCACCTCAGCACCAGCTCCTTTCTCATCCTCGTTTGAGGATTTCCCTCCTCTACCCAAGTTCTTTCCTCTAGCCAAGCCTCAGGCCTCTCACAAACAATCATCCCCATTGGGGCCACGCCCTGCCCAGCACAGTGCTCTTCAAACCAGAAGCTAACTCATCAGCATCATCCTCTTCCTCAGACACAATCTTCCACCGAGATAGGGATCCGTACTTCAACACCCTCTTCCCCTATTGCCCCTTCGCAGACACAGATAGATGTTAGCAATATTGCTCCAAACAATTCCCCACCTCCTTCTAAGAACATGGCACCCACTCCCTCCCTTTCTCCCAAGTCAAAGGAAAGAGATTATGAGAACCCTACCTCCACTTCCCGCATGACCCACAGAGATTAAACAACCCATCGACCCTCCAGGAGCACAGTATTCCAAGTATCATTGGTCCCCCATCGCCCACAATAGATTCCAATCCTGAATTGATAACCATGAACTCCCCTAATTTAATCCAGGCCCCAGTTGAGTTCCACCATAGGGCCTGCAGCCAGCCAGAAACACTCAATGTTACAGCAACACTCCCCAATCCCTGGTTAACACTCCTACCACCAAGGGGTATAAACACAGCAATGTTTCAGTTAAAACCTTGGATAGGATTTCACCTCTATTGCTCTCACCAACAGGAGCGCCAGATCAGGGGGTGACACTAGGACTGGGCAGCTCCAGGGGCAAATGGCGATTGATGGGAAAAACAATGGGCAACACCCCAGCAACAACCAATCTGAGCCCTCCCAAAAGACACCATGTCACTGTCAGTCCGAAACCCCTGTACAACTGGGCGCCTCAACATACCCACCCAGTCCGAATCCCAACCCGAGCCTCAGCCTCCGCCCACAACCCCAACATCAACACCCAACCCCAGTAACCCTCCAGAAACCATCGTACCATAAAGCCAGACCAAAAGGCAAGGTGGCAGATTGGAGCTTCCAGGAAATAAAGCAATTCTGGTGTTGGGAGACTCAAATGTCAACAGAATCCCTCCATTTCATAACCCAAACATACAAGTTGACAGTTGCAGACAACTTTCTACCATTTCACAAGGTCCTGGAGAAAACAGAGGTTCACGTAGACACCAGCATAGTGGTTCTCTCGGTGGGTATAAACAATATGGATAATGACCCATACAAAACTTCAATCAAACAGATTGCATCAATGCACAAGGAAGCAAGAGTCACTTTCCCTAATGCAATTATTTACATCCCCATTATTAACCACTGCACCTCCTTTCAGCAGAACAAAAACGAAACCTTAAAGTCATTAATGGTTACATCACCACACACAGCCCATTTCTCTTGGGAGATACCCCATGATGAATTCCACACAACAACAGATCTGATACACTGGACAACAACCACAGCAGGCCTCATTTTTAAGAATTGGTGTGAGCAGCTAAATTTAGAATAGGTTCTACCCACAACTTGGACCAACCTAGCTGCAACACACCTATCTGTCCCCCAACCCCTTCACTCTCCCCCTCCCTTTCTCCCCCAGTCCCTTCCGTAGATCACCCAGCAGAAGGGTGGTTAAGCCCCTCATTATCCAACATCATGAATTTGTCCAAGTCTTTTCAACCCACAGCAGCACAGACCCAACTCTTGGAGAGGGGTTGTCCTTCATTCCCGTCCTGGTAGAATTTGACTGGGAGGAACTTCACAGGGACACACATAAATACCACAGGCGACTTAAACTTTTAGACTACTTTGACTATCAGACAAATGACAACCATTTACCATTCACCCTTCCTTCAATCTGGGAACCTAAACTGTCCCAGATAGATAGGAGAGGTCAAGAATCTAATCAGAACCGACCAAGACACCCTTCGCAACTATCACACCCAGGCAGACAGACAGGACAACATCACCCGCATAGAAAGAGAAGCTATAAAAAGAACTTAAAAACAACCCTCACATAATATTGAAACCAGCAGATAAGGGATCTAAAACAGTGATCCTAGACAAACATCAATACATATATGAGGCAAATAGACAGTTGTCTAATACCAAGTACTATGTACCAATAGAAAACAGCCTACAACCACAGACTCAGACTAAACTACGGAGAATCATACAAACACTTTATGATAAGCGGCACATTACGAAAAAACAACTTGAGATTTTCTATTTGGACCAGACACGCCACGACCAAGACTATTCTACCTGCTTTGTAAAATTCACAAAGAACCAGACACTTGGACAATTCCCCATGAAGTTCCTCCTGGTAGACCAATCGTATCAGACTGTAATAGTGAATCATACAACATAGCTCAATATATTGATCATTATATCAACCCTCTCTCCACTAGACACCCCAGCTACCTCAGAGACACGTATCACTTTCTGGAGAGGATCAAACCCATAGTTGTTCCCTCCAAAACATATATATTCACTATAGATATTGATGGCTTATACACTAACATAAATACAGCAACAGGAGTACAGACGGTCAGAAACCTTTTCATGCTCACCCAGATAGAAATAGACCAGATAATGAATTACTACAACTATTAGAAATCAGCCTCACACACAGCGACTTTATATTTAATGATAGGCATTACTTACAGGTGGAGGGAACAGCTATGGGCAAGAAATTTGCCCGGCATATGCAAACATCTACATGGCTGAATGGGAGAGAGAGGCATTGGCCAAGTGCCCACATCAACCCACATTCTACTACAGATTTCTAGATGACATTATAGGAGCCTGGCCTCATGATGTCGAACTATTCACTGAATTCATTAGCATTCTCAACAGTCACCACCCGTCCATTAAGGTTAAATACATAATAGATCCATGTGAAGTACACTTCTTGGATACTACAGTCTTCTTTAATCACATAAATCAGTCTCAAAAAACAATACTCACTAAAGTTTACTTTAAACCCACAGATACACATGCTTTACTCCACAAACACAGTTATCACCCCAAACATACATTTAGAGGCATCGTTAAATCTCAAATTATACGGTTTCATAGGATATCCTCCTGCAAACAGGATCTGGTAAAAAGCAATTCAAACATTATTCCATGCACTCAGACAGAGAGGTTACTCCAAGCGATACCTCAGAACCATAAAAAACAGCACCTTGGGGGCCCTCTCTCCCCATTCAGCCCACACACTCACATAATACAAGTCTGTCCATCACTTTATCTGACCCCAACCTTCATCACAGAGGTTCCAGAGACATTTCCAAATCCCCCTTCCCTGACCTCAACCCTGATCGTAACCTAACCTTAACCCTTACCTTAGTGCAGGGTTTGTATCCTGTTCACTGCCCTAATCCTAACCTAACCCCACCCCTAACCCCACATAACCTAACCCCTAACCCCACCACTAACCTAACCCTAACCCCACTAACCTTAACCCCACCTAACCTAACCTTAACCCCACCTAACCTAACCTTAACCCCACCCTAACCTAACCTGTAACCCCACCACTAACCTAACCTTAATCCCACCTAACCTAACCCTAACCCACCACTAACCTAACCTTAATCCCACCCCTAACCTAACCTAACCCCACCACTAACCTAACCTGTAATCCCACCTAACTCTAACCTTAACCCCACCACTAACCTAACCTTAACCCACCCCTAACCTAACCTTAACCCCACCTAATCCTAACCCCACCCTAACCTAACCCCACCCCCAACTCTAACCTTAACCCTACCACCAACCTTACCCTCCTAGAGTAACAGATTTGGAAATGGACCCCTCTCGGAACCACAATCTAATTTCCTCCTTTTATTCTCCTTCCGAGCAAGAGACAATCCTCATCCCCTTAGTTACTACATTTCTCACATAGGATTAGACCGTTACATCAGGCATTCAAACACAATTTTTCCAACACCCAACAGGCACACTCACCTCCAGCAGTATAGAATCATATCAGCATTTAGGAGGAATAAGAGTCTCAAAGACATCCTCATCCAAGCTAAATACAGCACTAAGCCCCCACAACCACCCAAACCCTACCTGGCCCACTTCAGACCAAGAAAATTCATTTCAAACTCCTATAGCAAGACCTCCGCTCCAGTTTTAGATTCAATATCCCTCTCCACTCAAAATGTAATATATATAATCACTTGCACATTTTGTGGAAAGCACTACATTGGGAAACCCAGTATACAGTAGAAATTAGACTCCAAACAACATCTATACAATATCAAGCGGGCCCATCTACACACAGAACTAGTTACTCATTTCCAGGATCACTTGCCCACATCACTTACCTCAATATATCAGGATTGCAGTCGTGTTCTGGGTGGACCAGTGAAGTCGGCGAAAGGCAGTGGAGCGTAGGTGGATAAGAGACCTACAAACAATTACACCTAGCGGTCTGAATGGCGTTTTTAACCGGGCAGATAGGATCCATGGAAAGGGACAGCACTTGTTTACAGGGTTCTCAAGGAGTTGGAAGAAGGATGCACCATAAAACAAAAACACAATAAATAAAGTTTGTGTGGTTTTATTATATTTAACATCTGCATGATGATTTGTAATAGTTTTATTCCTTTGGGTTTATGTATTTGAATTTGTTTTAACAGCGTAGCACTTGACCTTTTAGCACTTTTATAGATATATAGGTTTATAACTGTGTGTATATGTATTAATAAAGCATCCATCCCTTGACCCCTTGTACATTTTAATATCTTAGTCCCTTCATGATCCTAGATAACCATTCAGACAATCATTTTAGAAGCACTATTAACCAACTTACTTTTGGTAAGGTTCTTAGGAGAGCAATCTAGTGGGTTTTAACAGTGGAATTTATTTAGATTGGAGGGTACACAACAATAGGCCTCTGCACAACAAGATAAATTAATCTCTTTTTAACCCTACTCGAACTCAAAGCCTAACCTAACCTTTCTTCTTCTAACCTACCTAACCTAACCTAACCTAGCTAACCTAACTAGCCTTCTTACTAACCTTTAGCCTAGCCTAACCTAACCTATTCTGTGGCCCTTAACCTTCCTATGGCCCACCCTTGGCCCTTAACCCTTGGCCATATACTTCTTCTTCTTCTTCTTAGCCACAGCCTGGACCTGACCTGACCTACCTGACCTAACCCTGCTGACCCCTAACCTAACCTAACCTAACCTGGCCTGGCCTGGCCTGGCCTGGCCTAACCTGGCCTAACCTGGCCTGGCCTGGCCTGGCCTAGGCCTGGCCTGGCCTGGCCTGGCCTGGCCTGGCCTGGCCTAGGCCTGGCCTGGCCTGGCCTGGCCTGGCCTGGCCTGGCCTGGCCTGGCCTGGCCTGGCCTGGCCTGGCACAGCCTGGCTGGCCTGGCACCTGGCCTGGCCTGGCCTGGCCTGGCACAGCCTGGCCTGGCCCCTTGGCCTGGCAGCCTGGCCTGGCCTGGCACAGCACTAGCCTGGGCCTAGCTGGCCTAGCCTGGCCTGGCCTGGCCTGGCACAACACAACCTGGCCTGGCCTGGCACAACACATTTTTGGCCCAGGCCTCACAGCCTGGCCTGGCACAACCTGGCCTGGCCTGGCCTGGCACTGGCCTGGCACAGCCTGGCCTGGCCTGGCCTGGCCTAACCTAACCCTAACCTGGCCTAACCTTCTAACCCCAGCCTAACCTAAGCCTAGCCTTCTTCCAGCTTCCCCAACCTGCCTAACCTTAACCTCACACTTACCCTAACCCCCACCCTAACCACATCCCCTACCTGGACATAAAATGGACGAAAGACCAAGAATGAAGAAACCTGAAACCAACGCACCCCAAAACGAACTCGCCTAAAGTGGGCAACTATAGGGTTCTACAACCTGGACGGATATGTGCCCGGACCCCTCGACTCCCCCATTCGGCAAGCGGAGTGAAAACCTTCCGGTCTCTGCATTAGCTTAAAGGCTTCAGAACAACCTTGTGGATTCCTTAAAAACCATTACCAGACGCCTGGGTATTGGGGGTCGGGGGGCCCGGACACAGCCATCCCAGGCACCTTATCTACATCTACAAGAGAGATCTACACTACAAAAGACCTGACACAGCACTTCTAGAACTCCAACCAAGACACAAGACATCTACACGACTGGACAGAAAACAACGGCTTCCACAACTAAAGGCAAGATCACACTTCACACCAACAGATGGAACAAACAAGACCACCGACTCCCCACACCAACGGAGACCACAACAGAAAGAGACCATCCCCAACGGATACCACCAACAAGACACCCACCTCACCTACACTCCACCAACACATAGGAAACGCAACCACCTATTAATAAATACCTCCACATTTGACCACCACGGTATTTGGAACGCGATGGCCCTGGCACCTGGATGGATGACTGATGATGGACACATGACAGGAAGAGGAGAGAAAAGAGAGGATGAACAACAAAGACCTCCCTGAACAGGACACCTCATCTACAAAAACTTAATGAACACCACCGGACCCATGCAGGTATGTATTATCCACACCTCCTATGTACCCACCCCAGGTAAGTATTCCCTCTAGCATGGGTAGCACCACCAACGGATGGACAACTCAGGACTAAAGAGACCACTATCCCCAACACCAGAGCAGAGCTACGACCACACAACCAGAGGAGCTGTAACACAACACAACAGGTCTCTAAAAACCCGCACCCACGAGGATCCAACCCCTACTTTAACTCAGCACGCACTTCACTCCTACCGCTACAATGGAAACCTATGGAATTCACACTACTACCCAACTTCAACAACAGGGGAAAAATAGAAAAACACCTCCCAGGAAGGAAACAATGGGTGGACTACAACCCCACAAGGCTGAACTTCATCCTATTATAGCCTCAGAATTGTGGCCGACACAGACAAGGAGCAAAGCCCAACAGAACAACAGTATAGCCCACCGCTCTCTTTCACTACAATGGAAGCCTATGGTAACACAGACACCCAACTTCAAAGGTAAGTATGAACCACTTTAACACCTCCAAACAGGACCCCCTTACAGGAGCACCTACCCAGGAAGGTGGACATCTGCCCTAAACACCCTTTGGACCCTGGGAAGACCTACACTCAATATCGAAATGAACCTACTACAACCAGAGCTAACCGCTCCCAACACCCCATACAAGTCAATGGAAGAGAGAAAAGACAGCTAACTACTCATCTTCATTCGCCTGCCATGACCACAACACAGCTCTAAAAGATCTCTACAGGGGCTGGCTCCAACCTCCCAAGTGTACAGCCTTGCTTCTGACCCCTCCTGGACCTGCCACCCTCAGAAAATGAATATGGCACTTAAAACCAGAGAGGATGAGCCTACCGCCCCTTGACGCTAACACACAGGTCTATGGCAGAACACACGTCAAGACTACCATCTTTGGAGGACCAGTTGATGGACTTCTACACCACCTAGGAACCTCATCAAGGACTCTTTCTAATCCCACAGACTTCGACTCTTACCTCCAACGCCTCCTGGATCGCTCACCCACCCACAGCGGAAACAGCACCCCAAAAGAGGAAGGTCACAGAGCCCAATGAAATTCTCTATTGTAATCAATGGAGCCAACTCTCTACCCCAGACCACTTGACCTCTAGATGGCACGGACATCCCATGCAAGCCACTACAGGTACTGCGATCTGAAAGGATGAAATAGCCATACCCCTCACATGCACAATGCATGTTCTCATCATGCTCCAATGAGAATCCTCGACACCTGCTGGACCACACCCCTTTTCTCTATAAAAGAAGGGCATCATCTCAGACTCAGCACCATTTGGTGGAAGCACTTCAAGGAGACAACTTCATCCAGATACCAGCAAAGAGCAAGAGACCCACTGAAGAAGATTCACCACACTACGGCTAGATCTACCAGACCTCCACTCTCAACGATCTGAGCTACTAGATCCCTGCCTTCACCGACTAGATCTCCCAGATCTCCACAGACATTACACCTGCAGAAGACTCACCCCACTACGGCTAGATCTACCAGATCTCCACTCCCAACGATCTGAGCTACTAGATCCCTGCCTTCACCGACTAGATCTCCCAGATCTCCACAGACATTACACCTGCAGAAGACTCACCCCACTACGGCTAGATCTACCAGATCTCCACTCCCAACGATCTGAGCTACTAGATCCCTGCCTTCACCGACTAGATCTCCCAGATCTCCACAGACATTACACCTGCAGAAGACTCACCCCACTATGGCTAGATCTACCAGACCTCCACTCCCAACGATCTGAGCTACTAGATCCCTGCCTTCACCGACTAGATCTCCACAGACACTACACCTGCAGAAGACTCACCCCACTACGGCTAGATCTACCAGACCTCCACTCCCAACGATCTGAGCTACTAGATCCCTGCCTTCACCGACTAGATCTCCACAGACACTACACCTGCAGAAGACTCACCACACTACGACTAGATCTACCAGACCTCCACTCTCAACGATCTGAGCTACTAGATCCCTGCCTTCACCGACTAGATCTCCCAGATCTCCACAGACATTACACCTGCAGAAGACTCACCCCACTACGGCTAGATCTACCAGACCTCCACTCCCAACGATCTGAGCTACTAGATCCCTGCCTTCACCGACTAGATCTCCACAGACACTACACCTGCAGAAGACTCACCCCACTACGGCTAGATCTACCAGACCTCCACTCCCAACGATCTGAGCTACTAGATCCCTGCCTTCACCGACTAGATCTCCACAGACACTACACCTGCAGAAGACTCACCACACTACGACTAGATCTACCAGACCTCCACTCTCAACGATCTGAGCTACTAGATCCCTGCCTTCACCTACTAGATCTACCAGACCTCCACTCCCAACGATCTGAGCTACTAGATCCCTGCCTTCACCGACTAGATCTCCCAGACCTCCACCCCCACTAACACTACACCTGCACCACACACCTTTTTCCAGTCCGGAGCGGGCAGCTCCCAGGTACCGACTAGGTGCACCTTTTTCCAGTCCGGAGCGGGCAGCTCCCAGGTACCGACTAGGTGCACCTTTTTCCAGTCCGGGCAGGCAGCTCCCAGGTACCGACTAGGTGCACCTTTTTCCAGTCCGGAGCGGGCAGCTCCCAGGTACCGACTAGGTGCACCTTTTTCCAGTCCGGAACGGGCAGCTCCCAGGTACCGACTAGGTGCACCTTTTCCAGTCGGGCGAACGGGCAGCTCCCAGGTACCGACTAGGTGCACCTTTTTCCAGTCGGGCGGGCAGCTCCCAGGTACCGACTAGGTGCACCTTTTTCCAGTCCGAACGGGCAGCTCCCAGGTACCGACTAGGTGCACCTTTCCAGTCCGGGCAGGCAGCTCCCAGGTACCGACTAGGTGCACCTTTTTCCAGTCCGGAACGGGCAGCTCCCAGGTACCGACTAGGTGCACCTTTTTGCACACTTTTTACTTCCCTTTTCTCCCTGCCACCTGAAGAAGCCCAGCAGGCAGAAACGCGTCGTGGCTGGGACCCTCCTAGATCCGTTGTGCAGCTGTAAGGAAGGCAGGATCCACAACGGACTTCAGGAGGGCCTCTTTTTGGCTACTTTTTTCTTTATTTGTAATTTTTTATCTCCTTCATTTGAGTTTTACACAGCTCCCCCACACACAAGACGGCGATGGACGAGACTCAAAGGACTTCCAGCGACCTCAACACCTAACATGAAGACACTCCTACACCTACGGCGGACCTCCAGCAACGCTACCAGGGACAACCAGAGACCAGACCCGGCCCACAACGATCCTTCCTACCCTCCACATCCTACAAGAGACGACGCACCGAAGGGCCACCAGATTTGTTTTGGGGGGGGGCAACCCCATCTCACCACCGGAATGTCATATCTTTGAGGAAGATAAAATCTTCAAACACCTTTCCAGGCTGATCTACTCATCACAGGAAGATGGAACCAGCTCCACAACTTCACCACCACACTCACGGACCAGCTGAGACCACTTCACTCAAACAGTCCGATATCACTACCAGATCTTCGGGCAGCAGGAGCAGAACAAAGGGACTACAGGACACACTCTCCAACCAATCCTCTGAGACCACCCCACCAGACCCAGGCTATAGGAATCATTTTTAAGGCACTTAGGCCTAGAGGTTATTCTAAACGTTTCCTCCGTACTATAAGAGCAGAGGTGAACACTATGTTTGGAACTGAACCTATATATGGGGGGACTAGTAATGATGGAAGTGTTATCCCATTTGTCACCACATATTCACAGTCTTCTATGAAGTTTAACTCTGTAGTGAAGGATCATTTCCAGCAGACAAAAGAGGATGTGGAGGTTCTCCAACAATTCAGAGTAATATCAGCATAACGGCAAAACAAAAATGTGAAAGATAGGCTGGTGATGTTGGAGATTAACTCACTACAATGATTACATTTCCAGTATTCTGACTGATCACTTTGAAGTAGTGAGACAGAAAAACATATATAACCAATACAACATATGTGAGCAGAATATCTGATGAGCTCAGGTAAATGGCCAAAGCTAAATAGTTGACCAATGGACATCAGTAGAAACAGGATGTCAGCAGGAAAGGCATATGGAACTGATATCCACACATGAAGAAACAGGATGTCAGCAGAAATGGAACAAAGAACCTATAGAAAAGGAAATAAGGGAAAATGTGTCAGCAAATGGGGGTGGTCTATATATTTAATGTAAGGATGAAATACTATAAAGGCCGTGCTCTGCTGTACAGAAGTTGGTTGATCCATGGTTCAGCACGGCCTTGATACTCTGTATTAGAGGTCTTATTATTGAATTCACAAGTTCCAGTAAGGTGTCATATTTTGATTAAATATTCCACAACAGTACGCTCTGGATTTAGGGATAAGCCGGTGCGGAGTGGATCACATTTAAGACAAGTAAAATATATTCAGAATAAATGGTTGGGTTTAGGGGCTCCAGTATGGGAGGTTTTTCAACTGAAGACCACCAACATTGTATATGGCATTGAATGTCTACAATGTGGAAAAGTGTATATTGGAGAAACCATGAACTCCTTGGAAGCCAGACTCAAACAACATCTATATCATATAAGCAAAGAGTCTGTCAAAACCCCACTATCCACCCCATTTAGATCTCATCTAGCTCAGCTAAGAATAGCAGGGTTGGAATTGAACCAAGGATGGTCGCTAACACACAGACAGATCAAGGAGCAATTCTGGATTCATAGATTGGTACTATTGATCCCACAGGCCTGAATGAAAAGCATTAGAGAAAGGAATGGCTATATGGATGACTCTCTCTCCATCTGCTGGACAATTTGGAGAAGACAGGTGAACTCAGTGGGTTGTTTTTTACCAGTACTTACCCATTGAACATACTACTTTCCGAATTAAATATGATAGTTTATTTACATTTTAGGGTACCTGAGGATTATATAGAAACCTAGTTTGACTTGTTTGAATTACGTTTAGCGGTAGCTTTTTGGATTCCTTTGTCTGCGTGTTGAACGAGTGGATTACTGAAGTTGCTGGCGCCAGCTAAACTGACTTTTTGGAATATAAAGAATAATTTTATCTAACAAAACAACCATTCATGTTGTAGCTGGGACCCTTTGGATTGCAAACAGAGGAAGATTTTCAAAAGTAAGTGATTTATTTAATCTCTAATTGTGATTTTGTGAAGCCTGTGCTGGTTGAAAAATATGTTGATGTGGGGCGCCGTCCTCAGACAATGGTATGTTTTCGCTGTAATGCCTATTGTAAATCAGACAGCGCAGTTAGATTAACAAGAATTTAAGCTTTTAAATTATATAAGATACTTGTATGTTCATGAATGTTTAATATTACGATTCATTTATTTGAATTGCGCACCCTCCAATTTCACCGGATGTTTTCGACTGGTGTCGCGCTGGTTAAGGGCTTGTAAGTAAGCATTTCACTGTAAGGTCTACACCTGTTGTATTCGGCGCTTGTGACAAATACAATTTCATTTGATTTGATTTGATTCGGTTGAGTAGCATTACGGGCTCTTCAACAACATGAGACCTGACTGGCCTCAGGGAGAGAGAGACAAAGCTGGTCTCTCACACGTGTCCCAATGTTAGTTTTACTGTTAGGGTAAACACACACACACACAGCACAACACACACTCAGTAGATGGCTCAAAGTGCAGGTTGGGGTGCAGTGACCGAGAGTTTGGCTCCCAAACACACACACCACTAAGAGACTTAGTCGCGAACGCACTCTGGATTTCTATCCACTCACTATAGAATAGAACTATAATATCTATAGAATAGGTTGTGATGAAGGAGGCTGTGGAGCCGGGGTCCGTCCAGGGGTCTGTTGTTATGACTACAGAATATCATGACGACTTCCAAAATACAGACACCAGCGACAACCGAGCCTTCTGGACCAAAGGTGTGTGTGTAGTGTTAATGGTGTTTGTATGGTTGTGCGTGTGGTTGTGTGTGTGGTGTGTATGGTGTGGTTGTATGTTGTGTGCATGGTGTGTGTGTGGTTGGGTGCTGTGTATATGGTGTTTGTGTGGTAGTGTGTGTGTGGTTGTGTGCATGGTGTGTAGTGTGTGTGTGTGGTTGTGTGTGTAGTGTTTGTGTGTGGTTGTGTGTGTGTGTGTAGTGTGTGGTTGTGTGTGTAGTGTGTGTGTAGTGTGTGGTTGTGTGTGTAGTGTGTGTGTGTGGTTGTGTGTGTGTGTGTAGTGTGTGGTTGTGTGTGTGTGTGGTTGTGTGTGTAGTGTGTGTGTGTGTAGTGTGTGGTTGTGTGTGTGTGTGGTTGTGTAGTGTGTGTGTGTGTAGTGTGTGGTTGTGTGTGTAGTGTGTGTGTGTGGTTGTGTGTAGTGGTTGTGTGTGTGGTTGTGTGTGTAGTGTGTGTGTGGTTGTGTGTGTGATGTTTCAGTGCTTCCAAAACTCTCCTTAGGACACCAGACGTTTCACAACTTTGATGTAGCCCTGAACTAGCTCACCTGATTGACCTAGTCAAGGGCTTGAGGATTGACCTAGTCAAGGGCTTGAGGATTGACCTAGTCAAGGGCTTGAGGATTGACCTAGTCAAGGGCTTGAGGATTGACCTAGTCAAGGGCTTGAGGATTGACCTAGTCAAGGGCTTGAGGATTGACCTAGTCAAGGGCTTGAGGATTGACCTAGTCAAGGGCTTGAGGATTGACCTAGTCAAGGGCTTGATGATTGACCTAGTCAGGGGTTTGATGATTAGTTGACAAGTTGAATCAGGTGTGTTAGCTGGAGGTACCTGAAGAACATTTTGAGAATCACTGGGCTAGAGTCCCCAGGAGAGGAAAGGTTTAAAAACCACTTGGTAAGAGTTTTGAGAACCAATGGGTTAGAGTCTTTAGCAGAGGAGAAGTTTGGGAACCACTGGATTAGAGTCCCCAGGAGAGGAAAGGTTTGAGAACAACTGGATTAGAGTCCCCAGGAGAGGAGAGGTTTGAGAACCACTGGGTTAGAGTCCCCAGGAGAGGAGAGGTTTGAGAGCCACTGGGTTAGAGTCCCCAGGAGAGGAAAGGTTTGAGAACCACTGGGTTAGAGTCCCCAGGAGAGGAGAGGTTTGAGAACAACTGGGTCAGAGTCCCCAGGAGAGGAGAGGTTTGAGAACCACTGGGTTAGAGTCCCCAGGAGAGGAAAGGTTTGAGAACCACTTGGTAAGAGATTTGATGACCACTGGGTTAGAGTCCCCAGGTGTGGAGAGTTTTGAAAGCCACTGGGTTAGAGTCCATTGATGAGGAGAGGTTTGAGAACCACTGGGTTAGAGTCCATTGATGAGGAGAGGTTTGAGAACCACTGGGTTAGAGTCCCCAGGAGAGGGAAGGTTTGAGAACCACTGGGTTAGAGTCCCCAGGAGAGGGGAGATTTGAGAACCACTGGGTTAGAGTCCTCAGGTGTGGAGAGGTTTGAGAACCACTGGGTTACTGCATAGTGTAACAACAGGCCACAGACAGTGAGTGAAGTGTTCTGGCTGTACGGATAACTTACTATATGAAGTGTGTGTGTGTTTGTGTGTGTTTTTGTCTGTGTGTAGAGCCGGAGTCCAGGTTAGGCCTAGTGCCCCGATCAGGCAGGGGGAGATGGATGTGGGCGGGGCCTGTTCTGTCTGCTTTCTTCCTATTGGCTCTGATCATCTTTGTCTCCGTCAGCAGTGAGTACACACACGTACACATTCACGCACACACACACACATGAACGCTCACACTATTTTGTCTAACCCATGCTCTCCTGTGTGTGTGTGTGTGTGTGTGCATGGCCTGTGCGTGCGTGGTGTGTGTGTTGTGGTATGTGTGTGTGTGTGTGTGTGCATGGTGTGTGTGCATGGTGTGTGTGTGCATGGTGTGTGTGCATGGTGTGTGTGTTATGTTTAGATAGGAATACTGACAGCAGGTTCTCATCAGTAGAAAAGACTGTTGCCAACCTGAGTTCTGCTGTTCAAACAGTCATCACCGCTCTACAACAGAGCAAAGCCTCAGGTACACACACCCCCACACACACCCACACCCACACCTACACACACCCACACACACCCTCACCTACACACCCCCACACCAAACCACACCTACACACACCCACAACTACACCCACACACCCCCACAACTACACACCCCCACACACCCACAACTACACAACCACACACACCCACACCTACACACCCCCACACAAACCCACACACTTACACACCTTCACACACCCCCACACAAACCCACACACCCACACCTACACAACCACACACACACACCCCCACAAACCCAAACCTACACACCCCCACACACACCTACACACCCCCACACAAACCCACAGACCCACACACCTACACACCCACCCACACACACACACCCCCACAGACCCACACACCTACACACCCACACACCCACACACCCCCACACAAACCCACACCTTCACGCCCCCACACACCCACACCTACACACCCTCACCCACCCCCACACACCCACCCCCACACAAACCCACACACCCCCACACACACACCCCCACAAACCCACACCTACACACCCCCACACAAACCCACACCTACACAACCACCCCCACACAAACCCCCACCTGCACAACCACACACACACACCCCCACCTACACAACCACACACACACACACCCACACCGACACACACACACCCCCACACCGACACACACACACCCCCACACCGCACACACACACACACAGACCCCCACACCTACACACCCACACACACACACCCACCCACACACACAGCCCCCACACCTACACCCCCCACCTACACACCCCACACAAACAAACACACACACACACACCCCACACACACACACCCCCACACACAAACCCACACCCCCACACAAACCCACACACACCCCCACAAACCCACACCTACACACAAACCCACACCCCCACACAACCACCCCCACACAAACCCACACCCCCACACAACCACACCCCCACCTACACACCCCCACACAAACACCTACACAACCACACCGACACACAAACCCACACCCCCACACAACCACCCCCACACAAACCCACACACCCACACACACATATGATGCATAAACAGACTACACATACCACCCTGTTTTCACTGTTAAGGGTTAAACCAATCCCAAAATGCACTAAATATTTAGCACTTGTATTCAGAATAACATGACATGATATTTAGCATTGATTACTAGAGTAGGCGGAATTTAATAATTACATTAAGCATATTAAACTGATTAAAAAAAGCTGCTTTTTTGTGCCCTTCTGCTTTGTCAGTTGCAGTGAATACACAGCAAGTTCCAATGAACTTTTCTCTCTCCCTGGAGCGACAATAATCCTCCGGCTGAGACCATGGTCCTTTTCCCTCCAAAATCTCATCCCATGTCCAAGATCCCTTGCCATCTAAAATCTCCTCCCAAGTCTAATGTTCCCGAGTCTCTCGCTGCTTGGTCTTCTTATGGTGTGTTATTCTGTCACGATCCTCATAATTGACAGACCAAGGCGCAGCGAGGCATCCAGTATACATGTTTATTAAATGAACGAAACACACGTAACTGGGCAAAATAACAAACAGAACGAAACGAAGATCGTAACATATAACATAGACTGACGATACAAACAAAGCTATGTCTAAACAATAACCCACAAACCCCAAGTGAAAACTACAAACATATGGTTCCCAATTAGAGACAACGACACTCAGCTGCCTCTAATTGGGAACCATTACCCCAACATAGAAATATATAACCTAGAACAGAAAAAACCCTACACCAAAAACAAAACAAAAACACTCCAGCCTGTCTCTCAGGCCTGGGCGTGACAGTACCCCCAAAGCGCGGACTCCGACCGCGCCAAAAGTCCATTGGGGGGGTCTTCGGGTGTTTTTTTTTGTCCCAGGTGGCGGCTCCGGTGCTGGCCGTTCTGGTCCGAAATCACGCACCGGAGGCCCTAGGCCATATGCAGGACTGGGGACCCTCACTGGCGGCCCCGGATTGGGGACCCTCACTGGCGGCCCCGGACTGGGGACCCTCACTGGCGGCCCCGGACAGGGGAAGCACACTGGCCCTCTGGTGCGGGGAGCAGGAATCGGCCGTACTGGGCTCATAACGCGCACTCTGGTGCGGGGAGCAGGTACCGACCGTACTGGGCTCAAATAGCGCACTCTGGTGCAGAGAGCAGGAACCGGCCGTACTGGGCTCATAACACGCACTCTGGAGCGTGGAACAGGGACAGGACGTGCTGAGTTCACAACGGGCACAGGAATCCTGGAGCGTGGAGCAGGGACAGGACGTGCTGAGTCCACGCCGGGTGCAGGGATCCTGGAGCGTGGAGCAGGGACAGGACGTACTGGGCTGTGGATGCGAACCGGAGATACAGTGAATAGAGCTGGCGCAGGATATCCTGGTCCAAGGAGGCGCACCGGAGACCAGGAGCGCTGAGCCGGCACCACTCTACCAGGCTGCACACTCACCGTAGCCTGACAGACGAGTGGCGCTGGAATCTCTCGCACCGGGCTGTGAACGCGCACTGGGGACACCGTGCGCAAAATTGCATAGCACGGCGTCTTACCAGTGCGACGCTCTCCCCAACGCTCTCTCCACAAAGCACGAGGAGTTGGCTCAGGAGTCCCTCCTAAACCGGCCAACCTCCTCGTGTGCCCCCCCCCAAAAAAGTTTTTTGGGGCTGCCTTTCAGGCTTCCGTGCCAGGCAAGTTCCAATGAACTTTTCTCTCTCCCTGGAGCGACGATAATCCTCCGGCTGAGACCATGGTCCTTTTCCCTCCAAAATCTCATCCCATGTCCAAGATCCCTTGCCATCTAAAATCTCCTCCCAAGTCTAATGTTCCCGAGTCTCTCGCTGCTTGGTCTTCTTATGGTGGGTTATTCTGTCAAGATCCTCATAATGGACAGACCAAGGCGCAGCGAAGCATCCAGTATACATGTTTATTTAACGAACGAAACACACGTAACTGGGAAAAATAACAAACAGAACGAAACGAAGATCGTAACATATAACATAGACTGACGATACAAACAAAGCTATGTCTAAACAATAACCCACAAACCCCAAGTGAAAACTTCAAACATATATATGGTTCCCAATTAGAGACAACGACACTCAGCTGCCTCTAATTGGGAACCATTACCCCAACATAGAAATATATAACCTAGAACAGAAAAAACCCTACACCTAAAACAAAACAAAAACACTCCAGCCTGTCTCTCAGGCCTGGACGTGACAACCTCTCCTTTCTATCACATATGGAGGTTAAAAACCACAACAAATCCCAGAGCTTCTACAGTCCAATCAGAAAAATCAAGATATTCTCTGCTGTCCAATCAGAAAATATTGCAATACTATATGTTCTGCAGTTCGCGCACACGCATACACACCACTCACACACACACACCACACACACACAAATACCATGCACACACACTCCACACATACGCAGAACTCTCTCTCACACACACCACACATACACACCACTCACACACACACAAATACCATGCACACACACACACTCACCACACACACCACAAACACCACACACATACACACCACTCACACACACATACCACACACACACCACACATACCACACACACACAAATACCATGCACACACACTCCACACACATACACAGAACTCTCTCTCACACACACACCACACATACACACACCACGCATACACACCCACACACTACTCACACACACCACGCATACACACCCACACCCACACACACCACACATACACACCACACACACCACGCATACACACCCACACACCCACACACTACTCACACACACCACACATACACACCACACACCATACACACACACCATACACACACACCATACACACACGCAGATATGTATTTATCTTGCTCCTTTGCACCCCAGTATCTCTACTAGCACATCATCATCTATCACCCCAGTATCTCTACTAGCACATCATCATCTCCTCATCTATCACTCCAGTATCTCTACTAGCACATTCATCATCTATCACTCCAGTATCTCTACTAGCACATCATCATCTCCTCATCTATCACTCCAGTATCTCTACTAGCACATCATCATCTATCACCCCAGTATCTCTACTAGCACATCATCATCTATCACCCCAGTATCTCTACTAGCACATCATCATCTATCACCCCAGTATCTCTACTAGCACATCATCATCTATCACCCCAGTATCTCTACTAGCACATCATCATCTCCTCATCTATCACTCCAGTATCTCTACTAGCACATCATCATCTATCACCCCAGTATCTCTACTAGCACATCATCATCTCCTCATCTATCACTCCAGTATCTCTACTAGCACATCATCATCTATCACCCCAGTATCTCTACTAGCACATCATCATCTATCACCCCAGTATCTCTACTAGCACATCATCATCTCATCATCTATCACTCCAGTATCTCTACTAGCACATCATCATCTCCTCATCTATCACTCCAGTATCTCTACTAGCACATCATCATCTATCACCCCAGTATCTCTACTAGCACATCATCATCTATCACTCCAGTATCTCTACTAGCACATCATCATCTCCTCATCTATCACCCCAGTATCTCTACTAGCACATCATCATCTCCTCATCTATCACCCCAGTATCTCTACTAGCACATCATCATCTATCACCCCAGTATCTCTACTAGCACATCATCATCTATCACTCCAGTATCTCTACTAGCACATCATCATCTCCTCATCTATCACTCCAGTATCTCTACTAGCACATCATCATCTATCACCCCAGTATCTCTACTAGCACATCATCATCTCCTCATCTATCACTCCAGTATCTCTACTAGCACATCATCATCTATCACCCCAGTATCTCTACTAGCACATCATCATCTATCACTCCAGTATCTCTACTAGCACATCATCATCTCCTCATCTATCACTCCAGTATCTCTACTAGCACATCATCATCTATCACTCCAGTATCTCTACTAGCACATCATCATCTCCTCATCTATCACTCCAGTATCTCTACTAGCACATCATCATCTATCACTCCAGTATCTCTACTAGTACATCATCATCTCCTCATCTATCACTCCAGTATCTCTACTAGCACATCATCATCTCCTCATCTATCACCCCAGTATCTCTACTAGCACATCATCATCTCCTCATCTATCACTCCAGTATCTCTACTAGCACATCATCATCTCCTCATCTATCACCCCAGTATCTCTACTAGCACATCATCATCTCCTCATCTATCACTCCAGTATCTCTACTAGCACATCATCATCTCCTCATCTATCACTCCAGTATCTCTACTAGCACATCATCATCTATCACTCCAGTATCTCTACTAGCACATCATCATCTATCACTCCAGTGTTTAATTGCTAAATTGTAATTATTTCCCCACTTTGACATATTTATTTCCTTACCTCCCTACTCTTCTACATTTACACACACTGTACATAGATGTTTCTATTGTGTTATTGACTGTATGTTTGTTTGTGTAACTCTGTGTTGTTGTTTGTGTCGCACTGCTTTGCTTTATCTTGGCCAGGTCGCAGTTGTAAATGAGAACTTGTTCTCAACTGGCCTACCTGGTTAAATAAAGGTGAAATATATATATATAAAATAAAAAAACTGACACACACACAGACACACACAGACACACACAGACACACACAGACACATTGTATCTGTCTATGCCTCCAGAGGCGGAGTTGCAGAAGGATATTGGAAGGCAGAAGTTCACCATGGAAATGACTGAACGAAAGCTGGACTCAGGTGTGTCTGCTAATCATTCCCCCCTAAAACTGAACTATCACAACATTGGTTCCACATGAACAATATGCACAATGACTGTTAGATACAGTACATTATGTAACATGTATTTGTACTATCTGTGTGTGTGTGTGTGTGTGTGTGTGTGTGTGTGTGTGTGTGTGTGTGTGTGTGTGTGTGTGTGTGTGTGTGTGTGTGTGTGTGTGTGTGTGTGTGTGTGTGTGTGTGTGTGTGTGCATGGCGTCTATGTGTATATTTTCTGTGTTAAAGTGTCTGAGTCGGTGAAGGAGTTGGATCAGTTGGAGACTCTTCGTTCTGCTGTAGCCGGCTAGAAGTGTTCCTTAGACAGAGTCCTGCACAATGGTAAACCACTCACTATGTTTACAGACCGTAACACAATGGTAAACACTCACTATGTTTACAGACCGTAACACAATGGTAAACACTCACTATGTTTACAGACCGTAGCACAATGGTAAACACTCACTATGTTTACAGACCGTAACACAATGGTAAACACTCACTATGTTTACAGACCGTAACACAATGGTAAACACTCACTATGTTTACAGACCGTAACACAATGGTAAACACTCACTATGTTTACAGACCGTAACACAATGGTAAACACTCACTATGGACCATGCACACCACACACTCACACACATACCACACACACACAAATACCATGCACACACACACCACACAAACACACACACACCACACACATACACCACACATACAACACGCATACACACCCACACACACAACACACACCACACACCCACATACGATGCATACACACACACACACCCAAACACACACAAATACCATGCACACACACACACACCACACAAACACACACATACATAGCACCCACACAAACACACACATACATAGCACTCACACACAAACACACACCACACACACACCACACACATACAACACACATACACACCACAAACACCACACACACCATGCATACACACCCACACACCCCCACACACACCCACACCTACATATGATGCATACACACGCACACACACCACACACACACACATACATAGCACTCACACACACCCCCACACACACCACACACCCACACGGCCACACCACACACATTAAACACACCACACACCCACATATGATGCATACACACACAAACACACACAAATACCATGCACACACACCCCACAAAAACACACACATACATAGCATTCACACACACACACACACACCACACACACACCACACACATACACACCATAAACACCACACACATCTTGCATACACACCCACACACCCCCACACACACCACGCATACACACACCACACACCCACATTCGATGCATACACACACCACACAAACACAAACATAAATAGCACTCACACACACACCCACACACACCACACACACACACCACAAACCCCCATACACACACAACACACCCACACACACAACACACCATGCATACACACCCACACACCACACACCACAAACCCCCACACACACACACAACACACCCACACACACACAACACACCCACACACCACACACACCACACCCACACACCACACACACATACTTCACAAAATAGATGGCATCATGAGGCAGGAAAATGATGTGGATATATTGAAGCAACATCTCAAGACATCAGTCAGGAAGTTAAAGCTTGGTCGCAAATGGGTCTTCCAAATGGACAATGACCCCAAGCATACTTCCAAAGTTGTGGCAAAATGGCTTAAGGACAACAAAGTCAAGGTATTGGAGTGGCCATCACAAAGCCCTGACCTCAATCCTATAGAACATTTGTGGGCAGAACTGAAAAAGAGGCCTACAAACCTGTCTCTATGTGTGTATGGTGTGTCTATGTTTATATGGTGTGTCTATCTGTATGGTGTGTCTGTGTGTATGGTGTGTCTGTGTGTATGGTGTGTCTGTGTGTGTATGGTGTGCCTGTGTGTATGGTGTGTCTGTGTGTATGGTGTGTCTGTGTGTGTATGGTGTGCCTGTCTCTATGTGTGTATGGTGTGTCTATGTTTATATGGTGTGTCTATGTGTATGGTGTGTCTATGTGGCGTGTCTATGTGTGTATGGTGTGTCTATGTGTGTATGGTGTGTCTATGTGTATGGTGTGTCTATGTGGTGTGTCTGTGTGTGTATGGTGTGTCTATGTGTGTAGGGTGTGTCTATGTGTGTATGGTGTGTCTGTGTGTATGGTGTGTCTATGTGGTGTGTCTGTGTGTGTGTCTATGTGTATGGTGTGTCTATGTGTGTATGGTGTGTCTATGTGTGTATGGTGTGTCTGTGTGTATGGTGTGTCTATGTGTGTATGGTGTGTCTATGTGTGTATGGTGTGTCTATGTGTAGGGTGTGTCTATGTGTGTATGGTGTGTCTATGTGTGTCTATTTGTGTATGCTGTGTCTATGTGTGTGTGGTGTGTCTATGTGTGTAGGGTGTGTCTATGTGTATGGTGTGTCTATGTGTGTATGGTGTGTCTATGTGTGTGGTGTGTCTATGTGTGTATGGTGTGTCTATGTGTGTATGGTGTGTCTATGTGTGTATGGTGTGTAGGGTGTGTCTATGTGTAGGGTGTGTCTATGTGTGTATGGTGTGTCTATGTGTGTAGGGTGTGTCTATGGTGTGTAGGGTGTGTCTATGTGTAGGGTGTGTCTATGTGTGTATGGTGTGTCTATGTGTGTATGGTGTGTCTATGTGTGTATGGTTTGTCTATGTGTGTATGGTGTGTCTATGTGTATGGTGTGTCTATGTGGTGTGTATGGTGTGTCTATGTGGTGTGTCTGTGTGTGTATGGTGTGTCTATGTGTGTAGGGTGTGTCTATGTGTGTATGGTGTGTCTGTGTGTATGGTGTGTCTATGTGGTGTGTCTGTGTGGTGTGTCTATGTGTGTATGGTGTGTCTATGTGTGTATGGTGTGTCTATGTGTGTATGGTGTGTCTGTGTGTATGGTGTGTCTATGTGTGTATGGTGTGTCTATGTGGTGTGTCTATGTGTGTAGGGTGTGTCTATGTGTATGGTGTGTCTATGTGTGTATGGTGTGTCTATGTGTGTATGGTGTGTCTATGTGTGTATGGTGTGTCTATGTGTAGGGTGTGTCTATGTGTGTATGGTGTGTCTATGTGTGTCTATTTGTGTATGCTGTGTCTATGTGTGTGTGGTGTGTCTATGTGTGTGGTGTGTCTATGTGTGTATGGTGTGTCTATGTGTGTGTGGTGTGTCTATGTGTGTGGTGTGTCTATGTGTGTATGGTGTGTCTATGTGTGTATGGTGTGTCTATGTGTGTATGGTGTGTAGGGTGTGTCTATGTGTAGGGTGTGTCTATGTGTGTATGGTGTGTCTATGTGTGTAGGGTGTGTCTATGTGTGTATGGTGTGTAGGGTGTGTCTATGTGTAGGGTGTGTCTATGTGTGTATGGTGTGTCTATGTGTGTATGGTGTGTCTATGTGTGTATGGTTTGTCTATGTGTGTATGGTGTGTCTATGTGTATGGTGTGTCTATGTGGTGTGTATGGTGTGTCTATGTGGTGTGTCTGTGTGTGTATGGTGTGTCTATGTGTGTAGGGTGTGTCTATGTGTGTATGGTGTGTCTGTGTGTATGGTGTGTCTATGTGGTGTGTCTGTGTGGTGTGTCTATGTGTGTATGGTGTGTCTATGTGTGTATGGTGTGTCTATGTGTGTATGGTGTGTCTGTGTGTATGGTGTGTCTATGTGTGTATGGTGTGTCTATGTGGTGTGTCTATGTGTGTAGGGTGTGTCTATGTGTATGGTGTGTCTATGTGTATGGTGTGTCTATGTGTAGGGTGTGTCTATGTGTGTATGGTGTGTCTATGTGTGTATGGTGTGTCTATGTGTGTAGGGTGTGTCTATGTGTGTATGGTGTGTCTATGTGTGTATGGTGTGTCTATGTGTATGGCGTGTCTATGTGTATGGCGTGTCTATGTGTGTATGGTGTGTCTATGTGTAGGGTGTGTCTATGTGTAGGGTGTGTCTATGTGTGTAGGGTGTGTCTATGTGTGTATGGTGTGTCTATGTGTGTATGGTGTGTCTATGTGTGTATGGTGTGTCTATTTGTGTATGGTGTGTCTATGTGTGTATGGTGTGTCTATGTGTGTATGGTGTGTCTATGTGTGTAGGGTGTGTCTATGTGTGTATGGTGTGTCTATGTGTAGGGTGTGTCTATGTGTGTATGGTGTGTCTATGTGTGTCTATTTGTGTATGCTGTGTCTATGTGTGTGTGGTGTGTCTATGTGTGTAGGGTGTGTCTATGTGTATGGTGTGTCTATGTGTGTATGGTGTGTCTATGTGTGTGTGGTGTGTCTATGTGTGTGGTGTGTCTATGTGTGTATGGTGTGTCTATGTGTGTATGGTGTGTCTATGTGTGTATGGTGTGTAGGGTGTGTCTATGTGTAGGGTGTGTCTATGTGTGTATGGTGTGTCTATGTGTGTAGGGTGTGTCTATGTGTGTATGGTGTGTAGGGTGTGTCTATGTGTAGGGTGTGTCTATGTGTGTATGGTGTGTCTATGTGTGTATGGTGTGTCTATGTGTGTATGGTTTGTCTATGTGTGTGTGGTGTGTCTATGTGGTGTGTCTATGTGTGTAGGGTGTGTCTATGTGTGTAGGGTGTGTCTATGTGTGTAGGGTGTGTCTATGTGTATGGTGTGTCTATGTGTGTATGGTGTGTCTATGTGTAGGGTGTGTCTATGTGTAGGGTGTGTCTATGTGTGTATGGTGTGTCTATGTGTGTATGGTGTGTCTATGTGTGTATGGTGTGTCTATGTGTTTAGGGTGTGTCTATGTGTGTAGGGTGTGTCTATGTGTGTATGGTGTGTCTATGTGTAGGGTGTGTCTATGTGTATGGTGTGTCTATGTGTGTATGGTGTGTCTATGTGTGTGTGGTGTGTCTATGTGTGTATGGTGTGTCTATGTGTGCATGGTGTGTAGGGTGTGTCTATGTGTGTATGGTGTGTCTATGTGTGTAGGGTGTGTCTATGTGTATGGTGTGTCTATGTGTGTTTGGTGTGTAGGGTGTGTCTATGTGTAGGGTGTGTCTATGTGTAGGGTTTGTCTATGTGTGTATGGTGTGTCTATGTGTCTATGTGTCTATGTGTCTATGTGTCTATGTGTGTATGGTGTGTCTATGTGTATGGTGTGTCTATGTGTGTATGGCGTGTCTATGTGTATGGTGTGTCTATGTGTGTATGGCGTGTCTATGTGTGTATGGTGTGTCTATGTGTCTATGTGTGTGGTGTGTCTATGTGTGTAGGGTGTGTCTATGTGTATGGTGTGTCTATGTGTGTGGTGTGTCTATGTGTGTAGGGTGTGTCAATGTGTGTATGGTGTGTCTATGTGTGTAGGGTGTGTCTATGTGTGTATGGTGTGTCTATGTGTGTATGGTGTGTCTATGTGTGTAGGGTGTGTCTATGTGTGTAGGGTGTGTCTATGTGTGTATGGTGTGTCTATGTGTATGGTGTGTCTATGTGTGTAGGGTGTGTCTATGTGTGTAGGGTGTGTCTATGTGTGTAGGGTGTGTCTATGTGTGTATGGTGTGTCTATGTGTGTAGGGTGTGTCTATGTGTGTAGGGTGTGTCTATGTGTGTATGGTGTGTCTATGTGTGTAGGGTGTGTCTATGTGTGTAGGGTGTGTCTATGTGTGTGTGGTGTGTCTATGTGTATAATAATAATAATACATTTTATTTAAGGCGCCTTTCTCGACACTCAAGGACACCGTACAGGGAAACATAAGACATTTAAAAGCATAGAACAGCATTAAAAACAACAAAAGAAGCAGAGAAATTGACGTCAAGTGAGATAGGCAGTTTTAAACAGGTGTGTTTTGAGTTGTGATTTGAAATGGGAAAATGAATCGATGTTTCTGAGTTGGGATGGTAATGAGTTCCAGAGACGGGGAGCAGAGCGGCTGAATGCTCTGTTCCCCATAGTGGTGAGACGGGCGGGGGGGACAGACAGGTGTATGGAGGAAGAGGATCTAAGGGAGCGGGTGGAAGTTGGACCCTGGAGGAGATCAGACAAATATGGGGCGAGTTTATGGATGGACTTGAATGTTAACAGAAGGACTTTGAATTGGATACGGAACTGGACCGGGAGCCAGTGAAGCTGTTGGAGAACAGGAGTGATGTGATGAATGGAGGGGGTTCGAGTAATGATGCGGGCAGCTGAATTCTGGACCAGTTGAAGTTTATGGAGGGATTTATGAGGGAGGCCAAAAAGGAGAGAGTTGCAGTAATCCAAACGGGAAGTGACGAGACTGTGGACAAGGACGGCGGCAGTATGGGGGGGTAAGGGAGGAACGGAGTCGATTGATGTTTCGTAGATGGAAATAGGCAGACCGTGTAATGTTATTAATGTGCGATTGAAAAGATAATGTGCTGTCAAGGATGACACCCAGACTCTTAACCTGTGGGGAGGGTGAAACAGAGGAGTTATCAATATTAAGAGAAAAACTGTCGGTTTTGGATAAAGTAGATTTAGTGCCAATAAGGAGAACCTCAGTTTTATTACTGTTTAATTTGAGGAAGTTTTGGGAAAACCAGGTTTTTATTTCCGAGATGCAGTTAGTAAGGGAGGTGGGCGGGAGAGTGGACGAGGGTTTGGTTGAAAAGTAGAGCTGGGTGTCATCAGCATAACAGTGGAATTGAATATTGAATTTGCGGAAGATATTGCCCAGGGGCAGGAGATAAATTATGAAAAGTAGGGGCCCCAGGACAGAGCCCTGGGGCACACCAGAAGTGACGGCGGAAGGACTGGATTTAAAAGATTTAAGTTGAATGAACTGAGTGCGGCCAGAGAGATAAGATGTGAACCAATCTAACGGAGTGTGGCTAATGCCGATGGAAGATAACCTGTTGAGGAGGACGGTGTGACTGATGGTATCAAAGGCTGCACTCAGATCGAGGAGGATGATGATGGTAAGAAGTCCAGAATCAGCTGCCATAAGGAGGTCATTGGTGATTTTGATAAGTGCTGTTTCGGTGCTATGAAGTGGACGGAAACCGGACTGGAACTGTTCATACAAGTTATTGTGGGATAGATGAGAATGGAGTTTAGAGGAAACTGTTTTTTCAAGAATTTTGGAAATGAATGGTAAATTGGATATAGGACGGAAGTTGTTGAAGTCGGAGGGATCCGCACCAATTTTTTTCAAAATTGGGGTAATAGCAGCAGTTTTGAAAGATGTAGGAACAGTTCCAGTAGTGAGAGAGGAATGGATGATAGTGGAAATGAGGGGAACCGGGGAGGAAAGGCAGGCTTTAACAAGTTGTGTGGGAAAGGGGTCAAGTTGACAAGTGGAAGGCTTGGATTTCCTGATAAGTTCTGTGATTTCTGAAATAGCGGGTAGCTGGAAGGAAGAAAATGAATGTGTGGATGGGTGAAAGTCGACTGAGATTCTGAGGTGAGGGATAGATCCAAGGTGCTGGTGGATGTTTTCAGTAAAAAAATGACATAATGGAGTTGCAGAAGGAGGTTGTATACAAGTGAGGGGGGAGAAAGTTCTGGGGTTGGGTGATATTGTTAAGTAGGGAAAACAGTGACTTGGAGTTTCCTTTATTAGCAATGATTATACTGGAGTAATAGTGGGTTTTGGTACTAGCAACAGAGTCCTTATAATGTAAGATGTGGTTATTGTACATTTCTTTGTGAATAGTGAGACCAGTTTTTCTATAAAGACATTCAAGTTGCCGACCTTTGGCTTTCAAAAGACGAAGATCGGGGGTGAACCAAGGGGCGGAGACAGAAAAAGAAACAGATCGGGTTTTTAACGGAGCAAGGGAATTTAGAATATTATGGAGTCCAGTGTTGTAGTGAGAGACCAGATCAGCAGGGGTGGATAGATTGTGAATGTCAGGGGAGGCAGAAGAAGTGGATACTTGAAGTAAGTGTGGCGAGATTGATATTCTTTATATTCCGAAATGAAATGAGGCGTGATATTTTAGAGATGGAGAGAGTGAGTTCCACTGTAAATGAGAGGAAAAAATGGTCAGTTATGGGGAGTTCAACAGCTGTAAGGTTAGAAGGGGTGACACCAGAGTAGCCGATTAAATCCAGAGGATGTCCTTTGGAGTGTGTCGGAAAATTAATAAGCAGGAAGTGAAGTCTTTAGTAAGAGGCAGATTGATATTGTCCATGTGAATATTCAAATCACCCGGCAGTATTATGTTTGGTGAGAGAGAAGATAACTGAGTGAGAAAAGCAGAAAAATCTTTTTAAAATTCACTATTCGGTTTAGGGGGACGGTAGACAGTAGCAATGATGGTTGGAGTGGGACCAGATAACTTACAGACAGCAGATTCAAATGAGCTAGAGACAGGCACGGACACCGGCGAGACTTTCCACTTCTCACGATAAATGATCACCTCCTCCCCGGCCAGAGCCACGGGGTTGACACATGTAAACAAACTCACTAGGAGTGGATTCATTCAGCTGAGAAAAGTCGTTGGGCTGTTGCCATGTCTCAGTTAAACAAAGAAAGTCTAGCTGACGATCAGAGATGAGGTCCTGGATGAAATGTCCCTTGTCTGTCAGTGAGCGGATGTTGAGCAGAGCGAAGTTGAGGGCGGTGTTGTCACAGCTGGTGGGTGTGCTAGCCGACCGAGCCACGCGGGCTAACACACTGTGGTCAACAGCCCGGTTGGTGGAACGTAGAGGGCGACGAGAGCTGGACCAGATGGACTTTATTACTGTTGAGCTGTTGTGGTGGAAATTCCGGCGCGACCCTTGGTGGATATATCTCGGACGAGGCTGGAAGGCGATGCCCGGATGAAGATGGAAAGCCTCCGGCGCAGGTCCAGGCAGATGACAGCGCAGCCGGAGCAGGTCAATGGCCGAATACTGATGCAAACCCGTCACTAGCAGGTGAACAGGCAGTAGAAAGAGCCAGGCAAAGACAAACAAGAAGTATGTCCTACCAGTCCACATTGTTGATGAAGATTTAAGCAGCATCGACGGCCAGTGAAAACGCCAGATGAGGCTCAAACCAGAACAGAACAGGTGAGCTAACTGTGAAGACTCAGAAAAAAAAGGCAATGCCGGTAGATCGTAAAAGTATTCCCAATGAAGGCAATTACACTGTCCAATTAGGTCATAGAACCATAAAGTGAGTCTGTAAAGTTAAAAGTTAAAAAAGAGGTTTCCAGCAGCGAGCAGCGGCAACTAGGTGCGCCAGCGTTCACTCGACCACTCCTTGTGGCAACCTTTGAATTTCCAATGGCTTCCAGTAGATGTGTGTCTATGTGTGTATGGTGTGTATGGTGTGTCTATGTGTATGGAGTGTGTATGGTGTGTCTATGTGGTGTATGTTAGATATAAGAAGAATAAACCTTTTTGTTGCACCATATCCCTGGATCTCAGTGAATGTTTTGGCCGTTTGGAAACCTTGAGTGTGGACTGTATGCTTACAAAACAACCCCGCTTCAGGCTATGGCAGTGGCTATGGTAAAGAGGAAAAGAAGCCACTACAATCAAGTCAAAAAACTCTGTGAAGGATTACTATCCGAAGGAAATCTCCGGTTCGGACACACGCTGGATATTGTTCTATTTGTCATTGCATTAGAACCATAAGGATAGCTTGCTTGGAAGGACTTGAACTCCTAGAATTCGTCAGCTGTGAGTAACCACTGCGAATGAATGAGCTGCTCTGTTCAATGCGATCGTTTGATCATGCATATTATGGAAGCGCAAATGTGCTTATAATTAGAGCGCTTGATAAACTTGGGAATGGAATTCAAAACACAGCGCTGTGAAAACAATTTTAAGAAGTTTAAGTTTGGAAACAATGAGATCCTATGCACATTGTAGCCTAACCATATGTCTAATATTTGGCCTAACGTGGAAATGCAATGCATCAATGGAGCTCAACCAAAGGATCTAAAGATACTGCATGTTTAAACTTAGAATGGGATGAAATGTTTGAAACGCATCTAAAATGCTGAACTTGCACATGCTCAATTCAAAATGGGTCAATATGCTGAAATGGATGACTGTGTTTAAAGGTCTAAAGGGGCATTGCGTTTAACAATCAAAACAACAACTGTGTCATTGTAAATTGAGTAAATCCCAAATAAGACCCCACTGGAGAGGGCAGAGGAGCATTTAAATTCACTCTATGCAGCCCGGAGAGGCAAAATTAATGAAATAAAAGTCCTTCTGGTTGATGGAGGAAACATTGAAACTGTGAATGAGGGCCTCGAAGCATTTGATGAGGTTCTCAATGACTTTAAGAATGCTCATGAATCTGTGCTAGAGCTAGTCACAGAAGTGGAACAGGAAAATGAGAGCAATAATTATTATCAACCAAGAATGAGGACTTATGAACATTTCCTGAAAGAGGTGGAAATATGGAAAAAGGCTGACATTGAGCCACAAACGCTCATTGAACCACACGACAGCATTTCCAATGTGTCAAAAACATAAAGTAAAACAAAGTATTCTAAGGCTGCTTCCTCAGTGTCCTCTGCACGACTAAAAGTTGAGGCAGAACGAGCAGCTCTACTAGCTCGCCAAGCATCATTACAGGACAAGCATGCATTGGAACTGGAGAAAGCTCAACTGAATATTAGGATGGAAAAAATGGCACTGGAAACGGAAATAGCAGCATATAATGCCAAACTGAAGGTCCTGGAGAGTGTTGAGTCAACTTCTCAATCCCATGCCGTGGCAGCCCATTTACTAAGCCAAGAAGATGGAATGAACTCTTATTTTGAGAACCAGGAACCTGAGGTCTACGAGGAACCTGAACCATCACCTGTTGAGTTTGCTGCATTAGGTGCAGTTCCAAAGACCCCATTACAAAGGGTTTTACAACAACCGACAACAAAGTCATCAAAACCTATTCAGAAAACAGTCATAAACCACACTCTTCAGCAGCCAACAGCAAGGTCTAGCAATCAACACAGAATCAACACTGCAGGTTTCAGCCATAATACCAGCCATGATAACCTCTCTACTGTCATGCAAGGCAGAATGAAATTGCTGACCTCCTTGTACTACAGCACAAACAGGCCACACTTCCTGTTAGGGAGATACCTGTGTTTGACGGGGATCCTCTAAACTTCAGGCCATTCATGCGTGCATTTGAGCATGGTATAGAAGACAAGACAAGCAGTCACCAGTATAGGCTCTATTACCTGGAACAGTACACCTCTGGTCAGCCCAAGGATCTGGTCCGTAGTTGTCTGCATATGGAAGCCAGAGGCTAAGAGGTTGTTAAAGGAACATTTTGGCAATGAAATCAAAGTCACCACTGCTTACATGAAAAAGGCTTGGAACTGGACAAACATCAAACCGGATGATGGAAAGGGACTGGGTGGCTATGCACTCTACCTAAGGGGTTGCTGTAACGCTATGCAAGACCTACAGAACATGGAAGAGCTTCATCTTCCCTCCAACATAAAGTTGATTATGTCAAAACTTCCCTACAAACTAAGGGAAAAATGGAGATCTACAGCATGTGATATTTTAGAGCGAAGCCACTTGAGGGCCCAGTTCAGTGACCTTGTGAAGTTCATGGAAAAACAGGCCAAAATACTACAGGATCCGTTGTATGGAGATATTCAAGATCCCCTGTTCAACAAAAAGTTTTTAAAAACCAAAACAGCAGCTGATTTTAAACAGCAGTTAAAGTCCAAGAGTAGGGGAAGCAGCTTTGCCACTGCAGTAGCTGTAGTGGCAGATTGCGACTCTGAAAAACCTCTAAAAGAGCAAACATTCAAAGTAAAGAGACCAGGCTCCTACCCTTCTGATGCTCCCAGTATCTCATGCATATTTTGTGCTGGTGAGCATTTATTGGTTGACTGCCAACAGATGAAGGCACAGCCACACAAATCCAAGGTTGAGTTTCTGAGATCAAAAGGCCTTTGTTTTGGCTGTTTGATAAGAGGACACTTAAGCAAAGAATGTAAAAGAAGGATGACCTGTCAGCGCTGTCAAAGAAAGCACCCCACTATCCTGCACAATGAAGGAAGAGAGAGATTTATCTCTCAAAAGGCAGACATGAGTGGTGTAGCAGTAAAGCGGGAGGAGACTGTCAGCAGTGCTCTTGTTTCAATGGAAACTGGTGAAGATACCGGGGCCGGTACAGATTGTGCACTTGCAATTGTGCCAATTCAAGTAAAGATGTCAAATTGAAGAAAGTCTGTGTTAACCTATGCATTCTTCGATTCTGGTAGCTCAGAAACATTTTGTACGGAGAGACTCATGAGGCAGCTGAAAGCTAAAGGCAGTGAGACTGAAATTCTGCTTCGCACAATGGGGCAGGAGAGTCCTACCAAGAGCTTTGATTAGAGATTGGCAATGTGGAAGGTGACACATTTCTTGCATTGCCAAAGGTCTACACCCAGAATAAGAATAATCCCAGTGACAAGAGAGAACATCCCCACTCAGAAAGATCTCAAAAGGTGGCCATACCTGAAAGAGGTTCAGTTGAAGGAGATTGATGCCGACGTCGAACTCCTGATTGGTGTAAATGCTCCAAAGGCAATGGAACCCTGGCAAATCATAAATAGCCAAGGCAACGGACCATATGCAGTGAAAACCCTCTTTGGATGGGTGATGAATGGTTCTCTTAACAATTGTACCATGGCAGAAGAATTTGGGCGTCCTACGGTGATGGCCAATCGTATAGCAATGGCCGACCTGGGGGTTCTTCTTGTAAATCAGTACAACCATGACTTCCCTGAGAGAGAGTATGAAGAGAAAAGTGAGATGTCAGCTGAGGATCGTAAGTTTATGGAGATAGTATCAAGCTCCATAACCCTCAAAGACCGTCACTACTACTTACCGTTGCCCTTTCGCAACAAATATGTAGTCCTGCCAAAGAATTATGACATGGCAGAGCAGCGGGCTCTAAATATTACCAGGAGGTTCAAGAAGGACGAAGGTTACGCTGCAGAGTACAAAGGCTTCATGGAAGAGATGATAACAAAAGGTTATGCCGAGAAGGTACCACAAGAACATCTCCTCAGAGAAAAGGGCAAGGTATGGTATATACCACACCATGGCGTTCACCATAAGCGCAAAGGAACAATACGAGTGGTGTTTGACTGTTCATCATCCTATAAAGGTACATCTCTCAACAGTGAACTCCTTCAAGGCCCTGACCTGGCAAACACGCTTATAGGAGTCTTGCTAAGATTTCGGAAAGAGCACATTGCCATGATGGCAGATATCGAAGGAATGTTCCATCAAGTACGTGTCCATGAAGATGACTTAGACTTCCTGTGATTCCTATGGTGGCCAGATGGTGATACTAACAAAAGATTGGAGGAGTACAGAATGACGGTACATCTTTTCGGTGCTATATCCTCTCCAAGTTGTGCAAACTTTGCACTGCGAAAGACTGCAGAAGACAACTGTGAGAGGTACGATGAAGAGGTGATTCAAACAGTCAAGTCCAACGTCTATGTTGATGACTGCCTCAAGTCAGTGGCCACAGAAGAACAAGCCATAGCTCTCACAAAAAACCTCAGGGATGTGTGCTCTCAGGGTGGGTTCAAATTGACCTAGTGGGCCAGCAACAGCCGCGGTGTGCTGGCTTCTATCCCTGATGAACACAAAGCCAAGCAGATAAAAGAACTGGACCTGGACAGAGAGAAGCTGCCTGTTAAAAGAGCACTTGGAATCCGATGGAACATTGAAAGTGATGCGTTTACCTTCCGAGTCACTGTCAAGAACAGACCCCTTACAAGAGAGGTATTCTCCCAACTGTTAGCTCTATTTATGATCCATTATGGAAAAGGTCCACATCGCATTCATACTGGGGAAATCAAGAGTGACTCCACTCAAGCAGATGACGATCCCCAGACTGGAACTTGCCGCAGCAACATTGGCAGTGCGAGTGGACAGGATGTTAAGGTTGGAGCTCCAGATTGAACTTGAGGAGTCAACTTTCTGGACAGACAGCCAGTCTGTCCTAAAATACATCCGCAACGATACCAAGAGATTCCATACCTTCGTGGCTAATAGGGTTGCCGTGATCTGTGACCTATCGAAAGCAAAACAATGGAGGTATTTGAACTCCAAACACAATCCAGCCAACGATGCCTCAAGAGGGTTACAGGTTGAAACTTTCCTGAACTCGAAGAGAAGGCGCAAAGGACCAGAATTCCTGGAGAAAGAAGAAATGCAATGGCCGAAAGTCCCAGAGGAGCTTGGCTCCATCCCTCCGGATGATCCAGAGGTGAGAAAAGACATAATCGTAAACAGTACAAGTGTGGAAGAAAAGAGTCCGACCAGCAAGCTGATTGAGTACTATTCAACATGGAACAGCTTGAAGAAAGCAGTTGCCTGGATGCTGAAACTGAAGAGACTTCTTCGACAGTTAAGCCAGAAAAGGAAAGTTCTCACACAAACTGATCCAGGATTCGATCAGAGTTTAACAAACTCACTGAAGGAACAAATTGACAAGTTCAAACTGACGTTTGAAAAGGAAAAACTGTCTGTGGATGACCTAGATGAAGCAGAAAAGGTCATCATTCGATTTGAGCAACGACAGCACTTTAAACAAGAAATTGCACTCGTTGTGAAAGGAAAACAATGTGCCAAGAGAAGTGGCTCAATCTGTAAGCTTGATCCAATTGTTGACAATGGCATTCTGAGAGTAGGAGGAAGGTTAAGCAAAGCTGCTATGCCTACGGAACTAAAGAATCCTATGATCCTGCCCAAAGACTCCTACATCTCCAGACTGATCTTACTCCGGGATCTTACTCCGGGGGCGGCAGGTAGCCTAGTGGTTAGAGTGTTGGACTTGTAACCGGAGGGTTGCAAGTTCGAATCCCCGAGCTGACAAGGAAAAAATCTGTCGTTCTGCCCCTGAACAAGGCAGTTAACCCACTGTTCCCCGGGCGCCGAAGACGTGGATGTCGATTAAGGCAGCCCCCGCACCTCTCTGATTCAGAGGGGTTGGGTTAAATGCGGAAGAAACATTTCGGTTGAAGGCATTCGGTTGTACAACTGACTAATAATGGTGACTTTGACTTTTTTGACTTTGACTTTTCCACATCCATGAGCAGGTTGGCCACTCTGGAAGAGGTCACATGCTTTCTAGACTTCGCCAGCGATATTGGATACCCTGTGCCAACTCCTTAGCAAGGAAGATCCTTAAGAGCTGTGTCTTCTGCAGGCGGATGCAAGCTAGAGCTGGAGAACAGAAGATGGCTGACCTGCCACAAGATCGGGTGTCACCTGATTTGCCGCCTTTCACCCATGTGGGCATAGATTACTTCGGCCCCATAGAGGTGAAGCGAGGCCGCGTTCATGTGAAGCGGTATGGTGTGATCTTTACTTGCCTTGTGAGTCGAGCTGTCCATCCAGAAGTTGCTAGTTATCTGGATACTGATTCCTGCATCAATGCCCTGCGCAGGTTCATCTGTTGAAGGGGCCCAGTAACAAGTATCAGAATGGACAATGGCACCAACTTTATTGGAGCACACAGAGAGTTAGGAGAAGCTCTGAAAGAGCTGGATCACAACAAGATTCAAAATGAATTACTGAAGGAAGGAGTGACATGGTCATTCAACCCTTCCTCTGGAGCCCACCATGGGGTGGGTGTGTCTGTGTGTCTGTGTGTGTAGGGTGTGTCTGTGTGTGTAGGGTGTGTAGGGTGTGTCTGTGTAGGGTGTGTCTGTGTGGTTTATCTATGTGTATGGTGTGTCTGTGTGTAGGGTGTTTATATTGTGTGTAGGGTGTGTCTGTGTGGTTTATCTATGTGTATGGTGTGTCTGTGTGTAGGGTGTGTCTATGTGTAGGGTGTGTCTATGTGTAGGGTTTGTAGGGCGTGAATATGTTAATGTGTGTAATTGCCTAACTGTATGTGTGGTGTGTCTATTCTAATATGTGTGTGTATGTGAATATGTTAATGTGTGTCTATTCTAATATGTGTGTGTGTATGTGAATATGTTAATGTGTGTCTATTCTAATATGTGTGTGTGTATGTGAATATGTTAATGTGTGTCTATTGTAATATGTGTGTGTGTGTATGTGAATATGTTAATGTGTGTCTATTCTAATGTGTTTGTGTGTATGTGAATATGTTAATGTGTCTATTCTAATATGTGTGTGTATGTGAATATGTTAATGTGTCTATTCTAATATGTGTGTGTATGTGAATATGTTAATGTGTCTATTCTAATATGTGTGTGTATGTGAATATGTTAATGTGTCTATTCTAATATGTGTGTGTATGTGAATATGTTAATGTGTGTCTATTCTAGTATGTGAATATGTTAATGTGTGTATGTGAATATGTTAATGTGGGTATGTGAATATGTGTTTGTTTATGTGAATATGTTAATGTGTGTCTACTGTATTATGTGTGTGTGTGTATGTGAATATGTTAATGTGTGTCTATTCGAATATGTGCATATGTGAATATGTTAATGTGTGTCTTTTCTAGTATGTGAATATGTTAATGTGTGTATGTGAATATGTTAATGTGTGTCTGTGAATATGTTAATGTGTGTCTGTGTGAATATGTGTCTATTCTAATATGTGTGTGTGTGTGTGTATGTGAATATGTTAATGTTTGTATGTGAATATGTTCATGTGTGTATGTGAATATGGTAATGTATGTATGTGAATATGTTCATGTGTATATGTTAATGTGTGTATATTCTAATATGTGTGTGTGTATGTGAATATGTTAGTGTGTATATGTTCATTTGCATATGTTAATGTATGTATGTTAATGTATGTATATGCATATGTTAATATGTGTGTGTATGTTAATGTGTGTCTATTCTAATATGTTAATGTGTGTGTATGTGAATATGTTAATGTGTATATGTTAATTTGCATATGTTAAGGTGTGTGTTTGCGAATATGTTAATGGGTGTGTATGTGAATATGTTAGTGTGTGTGTGTGTGAATATGTTAATGTGTATGTGTGTGTGTGTGTGTGTGTGTGTAGACACAGTGTCAAAGTGCTGTCCACTAGGCTGGGTGGTGTCTGGCTCCTCCTCCTGCTACTTCTTCTCGTCTGACGGGTTGCCATGGAACCAGGCTAGAGACTTCTGCTCTAAGTACAACTCCCAGCTGGCTGTACTGAAGACTAAACAGGACTGGGTAAGACATACACGTAGGCACGTACACACACACCACACGCACACAAATGTCCTAACTCTGTGTGTGTGTTGTCAGGACTTTGTAACAGGCAGTACCAAGCCGGTGTTCTTCTGGATTGGACTGTCAGATGAAAGGACAGGAGACTGGGAGTGGGTGGATGGAACACCTTATATCATGGACCGCAGGTACCACCCCGTGTGTTCTGATAACGTGTGTTCTGATAATGTGTGTTCTGATAACGTGTGTTCTGATAACGTGTGTTCTGATAATGTGTGTGTGTGTGTTCTGATAATGTGTGTGTGTGTGTGTGTTCTGATAATGTGTGTGTGTGTTCTGATAATGTGTGTGTGTGTTCTGATAACGTGTGTGTGTGTTCTGATAACGTGTGTGTGTGTGTGTGTTCTGATAATGTGTGTGTGTGTGTGTGTTCTGATAATGTGTGTGTGTGTTCTGATAATGTGTGTGTGTGTTCTGATAATGTGTGTGTGTGTTCTGATAATGTGTGTGTGTGTGTGTGTGTGTGTTCTGATAACGTGTGTGTGTGTTCTGATAATGTGTGTGTGTGTTCTGATAATGTGTGTGTGTGTGTGTTCTGATAATGTGTGTGTGTGTTCTGATAATGTGTGTGTGTGTGTGTTCTGATAATGTGTGTTCTGATAATGTGTGTGTGTGTGTGTTCTGATAATGTGTGTTCTGATAATGTGTGTGTGTGTGTGTGTTCTGATAATGTGTGTGTGTGTGTTTTGATAATGTGTGTGTGTGTGTGTGTGTGTTCTGATAACGTGTGTGTGTGTGTGTTCTGATAACGTGTGTGTGTGTGTGTTCTGATAATGTGTGTGTGTGTTCTGATAACGTGTGTGTGTGTGTGTTCTGATAATGTGTGTGTGTGTGTTCTGATAATGTGTGTGTGTGTTCTGATAATGTGTGTGTGTGTGTGTTCTGAAAATGTGTGTGTGTGTGTGTTCTGATAATGTGTGTGTGTGTGTGTGTTCTGATAACGTGTGTGTGTGTTCTGATAATGTGTGTGTGTGTTCTGATAATGTGTGTGTGTGTTCTGATAATGTGTGTGTGTGTGTTCTGATAACGTGTGTGTGTGTGTTCTGATAATGTGTGTGTGTGTGTGTTCTGATAACGTGTGTGTGTTCTGATAATGTGTTTGTGTGTTCTGATAATGTGTGTGTGTTCTGATAACGTGTGTGTGTTCTGATAACGTGTGTGTGTGTGTGTGTTCTGATAACGTGTGTGTTCTGATAACGTGTGTGTCTGTGTGTCTGTGTGTCTGTATACGGTGTGTGCATGGTGTGTTTGTGTTTAGCCAGTGGAAGCCGGGCCAGCCTGATAACTGGAAAGGCCATGGACTGGGTGGGACAGAGGACTGTGCTATCATACACGCCAACGGACAGCTGAACGATGACCACTGTTCCCGTAGTTACCGCTACGTCTGTCAGGGACACACACTGATACACACATAACTCACACACTGACACACACACACTGATACACACATAACTCACACACTGACACACACACACTGATACACACATAACTCACACACTGACACACACACACTGATACACACATAACTCACACACTGACACACACACACACACTGATACACACATAACTCAAACACTGACACATACACACACACTGATACACACATAACTCAAACACTGACACACACACACACACTGATACACACATAACTCAAACACTGACACACACACACACACACTGATACACACATAACTCAAACACTGACACACACACACACACACACACACACACACACACACACACACACACACACACACACACACACTGATACACACATAACTCAAACACTGACACACACACACACACTGATACACACATAACTCAAACACTGACACACACACACACACACTGATACACACATAACTCAAACACTGACACACACACACTGATACACACATAACTCACACACTGACACACACACACACTGATACACACATAGTAACTGACACACTGATACACACATAGTAACTCACACATTGACACACTGGTACACACACTGATACACACACACTGATACACACACTGATACACACATAGTAACTGACACACTGACACACACACATACACACTGGTACACACACTTATACACACACACACTGATACACACACACACACTGACACACACACACACTGACACACACACACACACTGACACACACACACACACTGATACACACACACACTGACACACACACACACTGATACACACACAGTAACTCACACACTGACACACAACACGCATCAACATGTCTGATGTTCTGATATTAAACCACTACAACACGTATCAACATGTCTGATGTTCTGATGTTAAACCACTACAACACGTATCAACATGTCTGATGTTCTGATGTTAAACCACTACAACACCCATCAACATGTCTGATGTTCTGATATTAAACCACTACAACACATATCAACATGTCTGATGTTCTGATGTTAAACCACTACAACACGTATCAACATGTCTGATGTTCTGATGTTAAACCACTACAACACGTATCAACATGTCTGATGTTCTGATGTTAAACCACTACAACACGTATCAACATGTCTGATGTTCTGATATTAAACCACTACAACACATATCAACATGTCTGATGTTCTGATATTAAACCACTACAACACATATCAACATGTCTGATGTTCTGATGTTAAACCACTACAACACCTATCAACATGTCTGATGTTCTGATATTAAACCACTACAACACCTATCAACATGTCTGATGTTCTGATATTAAACCACTACAACACATATCAACATGTCTGATGTTCTGATGTTAAACCACTACAACACGTATCAACATGTCTGATGTTCTGATATTAAACCACTACAACACATATCAACATGTCTGATGTTCTGATATTAAACCACTACAACACCTATCAACATGTCTGATGTTCTGATGTTAAACCACTACAACACATATCAACATGTCTGATGTTCTGATATTAAACCACTACAACACATATCAACATGTCTGATGTTCTGATATTAAACCACTACAACACCTATCAACATGTCTGATGTTCTGATATTAAACCACTACAACACATATCAACATGTCTGATGTTCTGATATTAAACCACTACAACACATATCAACATGTCTGATGTTCTGATGTTAAACCACTACAACACATATCAACATGTCTGATGTTCTGATATTAAACCACTACAACACCTATCAACATGTCTGATGTTCTGATATTAAACCACTACAACACATATCAACATGTCTGATGTTCTGATGTTAAACCACTACAACACCTATCAACATGTCTGATGTTCTGATATTAAACCACTACAACACATATCAACATGTCTGAGGGTTGGGGGAAAATGTACCTCAAGGAGGACAAAATACACGGGCACATGTTCTGTAGTTCTATTGCTCCTAGGGATACATCTTTATGAAAGCTGTTATATGAGAAGTGAGGAGACATTCCCAGAGGAAGGTTTAGGTTAGGATACATCTTTATGAAATGTATTATATGAGAAGTGAGGAGACATTCCCAGAGGAAGGTTAAGGTTAGTGCCTGAATAAAGGGTGAAGTTAAGGTTAGAGCAAGGATCAGGGGCATGATTTAGTAACCTGTGAGTGCTGGGGTCAGGTTTAAGTTAAGGAAAGTAAAATTAGTAAGCGCACGTCCTCTCCGTTGCGCGCCGACAGACTGATATTGTTCCGGTAGTCCCTATGCCAAAACTCAAGATTCTTTGTCGTTTTTGAAGAAACAAGCCTGAAACAATGAACAAAGACTGTTGACATCTAGTGGAAGCCATAGGAATTGCAATCTGGGAGCCGGAATTGCATAGGACGCATAGCATTCCATTATGGACCCTCAGGGGTGCTTGCTCAGTCCCCTCCTGTACTCCCTGATCACTCATGACTGCATGACCAGGCACAACTCCAACACCATCATTAAGTTTGCTGATGACACAACAGTGGTAGGCCTGATCACCGACAACAATGAAACAGTCTATAGGGATTAGGTCAGAGACCTGGCCGTGTGGTGCCAGGACAACAAACCCTCTTAACGTGATCAAGACAAAGGTGATGATTGTGGACTACAGGAAAAGGAGGACTGAGCACGCCCCGATTCTCATCGACGGGCTGTAGTGGAGCAGGTTGAGAGCTTCAAGTTCCTTGGTGTCCACATCACCAACAAACTATCATGGTCCAAGCACACCAAGACAGTCATGAAGAGGGCACGAAAAAACCTATTCCCTCAGGAGACTGAAAAGATTTGGCATGGGTCCTCAGATCCTCAAAAGGTTCTACAGCTGCACCATCGAGAGCATCCTGACTGGTTGCATCACTGCCTGGAATGGCAACTGCTCGGCCTCCGACCGCAAGGCACTACAGAGGGTAGTGCGTACGGCCCAGTACATCACTCAAATCAAATCAAATTTATTTATAAAGCCCCCCTTACATCAGCTGATGTCACAGAGTGCTGTACAGAAACCCAGCCTAAAACCCCAAACAGCAAGCAATGCAGGTGTAAAAGCATCACTGGGGCCAAGCTCCCTGCCATCCAGGACCTCTACACCAGGCGGTGTCAGAGGAAGGCCCTACAAATTGTCAAAGACTCCAGCCACCCTAGTCATAGACTGTTCTCTCTGCTACCGCATGGCAAGCGGTACCGGAGCGCCAAGTCTAGGTCCAAGAGGCTTCTAAACAGCTTCTACCCCCAAGCCATAAGACTCCTGAACAGCTGATCAAATGGCTACCCAGACTATTTGCATTGCCCCCTTTACACTGCTGCTACTCTCTGTTTATTATCTATACATAGTCACTTTAATAACTCTACCTACATGTACACTGCTGCTACTCTCTGTTTATTATCTATGCTTAGTCACTTTAATAACTCTACCTACATGTACACTGCTGCTACTCTCTGTTTATTATCTATGCTTAGTCACTTTAATAACTCTACCTACATGTACACTGCTGCTACTCTCTGTTTATTATCTATGCTTAGTCACTTTAATAACTCTACCTACATGTACACTGCTGCTACTCTCTGTTATTATCTATACATAGTCACTTCAACTCTACCTACATGTACACTGCTGCTACTCTCTGTTATTATCTATACATAGTCACTTCAACTCTACCTACATGTACACTGCTGCTACTCTCTGTTATTATCTATACATAGTCACTTCAACTCTACCTACATGTACACTGCTGCTACTCTCTGTTATTATCTATACATAGTCACTTCAACTCTACCTACATGTACACTGCTGCTACTCTCTGTTATTATCTATACATAGTCACTTCCAACTCTACCTACATGTACACTGCTGCTACTCTCTGTTATTATCTATACATAGTCACTTCAACTCTACCTACATGTACACTGCTGCTACTCTCTGTTATTATCTATGCATAGTCACTTCAACTCTACCTACATGTACACTGCTGCTACTCTCTGTTATTATCTATACATAGTCACTTCAACTCTACCTACATGTACACTGCTGCTACTCTCTGTTATTATCTATGCATAGTCACTTCAACTCTACCTACATGTACACTGCTGCTACTCTCTGTTATTATCTATGCATAGTCACTTCAACTCTACCTACATGTACACTGCTGCTACTCTCTGTTATTATCTATGCATAGTCACTTCAACTCTACCTACATGTACACTGCTGCTACTCTCTGTTATTATCTATGCATAGTCACTTCAACTCTACCTACATGTACACTGCTGCTACTCTCTGTTATTATCTATGCATAGTCACTTCAACTCTACCTACATGTACACTGCTGCTACTCTCTGTTATTATCTATGCATAGTCACTTCAACTCTACCTACATGTACACTGCTGCTACTCTCTGTTATTATCTATGCATAGTCACTTCAACTCTACCTACATGTACACTGCTGCTACTCTCTGTTATTATCTATGCATAGTCACTTCAACTCTACCTACATGTACACTGCTGCTACTCTCTGTTATTATCTATACATAGTCACTTCAACTCTACCTACATGTACACTGCTGCTACTCTCTGTTATTATCTATGCATAGTCACTTCAACTCTACCTACATGTACACTGCTGCTACTCTCTGTTATTATCTATACATAGTCACTTCAACTCTACCTACATGTACACTGCTGCTACTCTCTGTTATTATCTATACATAGTCACTTCAACTCTACCTACATGTACATAGTACCTCAATTACCTCGACTAACCGGTGCCCCCATACATTGACTCTGTACCGGTTAGCCCCTGTATATAGCCTCGCTATTGTTATTTTACTGCTGCTCTTTAGCTTAGTGATGAGCTTTAAGTGCTCTATGGTGTTGAACACTGTAGACTGTGAATAGCATTCTCACATAGGTGTTCCTTTTGTCCAGGTGGGAAAGGGCAGTGTGGAGTGCAATAGAGATTGCATCATCTGTGGATCTGTTGGGGCGGTATGCAAATTGAGTGGGTCTAGGTTTTCTGGGATAATGGTGTTGATGTGAGCCATGACCAGCCTTTCAAAGCACTTCATGGCTACAGACGTGAGTGCTACGGGTCGGTAGTCATTTAGGCAGGTTACCTTAGTGTTCTTGGGCCCAGGCACTGTGGTGGTCTGCTTGAAACATGTTGGTATTAAAAGCAAATCAAATCAAAGTTTACTTGTCACGTGCGCCGAATACAACAGCTGTACACCTTACAGTGAAATGCTAACTTACAGGCTCTAACCAACAGTGCAATTTTTAAGTAAAAAATAGGTATTAGGTGAACAATAGATAAGTAAAGAAATAAAAACAACAGTAAGAAGACAGTGAAAAATAACAATAGCGAGGCTATATACAGTAGAGGGGCTATATACAGTAGAGAGGATATATACAGTAGATGGGCTATATACAGTAGAGAGGCTATATACAGTAGAGGGGCTATATACAGTAGAGAGGCTATATACAGTAGAGAGGCTATATACAGTAGAGGGGCTATATACAGTAGAGGGGCTATATACAGTAGAGAGGCTATATACAGTAGAGGGGCTATATACAGTAGAGAGTCTATATACAGTAGAGAGGATATATACAGTAGAGGGGCTATATACAGTAGAGAGGCTATATACAGTAGAGAGGCTATATACAGTAGAGGGGCTATATACAGTAGAGAGGATATATACAGTAGAGAGGCTATATACAGTAGAGGGGCTATATACAGTAGAGAGTCTATATACAGTAGAGAGGCTATATACAGTAGTGAGGCTATATACAGTAGAGGGGCTATATACAGTAGAGGGCTATATACAGTAGCAGAGCTATATACAGTAGAGGGCTATATACAGTAGAGAGGATATATACAGTAGAGGGCTATATACAGTAGAGGGCTATATACAGTAGAGGGGCTATATACAGTAGAGAGGCTATATACAGTAGAGGGGCTATATACAGTAGAGAGGCTATATACAGTAGAGGGGCTATATACAGTAGAGAGGATATATACAGTAGAGAGGCTATATACAGTAGAGAGGCTATGTACAGTAGAGGGGCTATATACAGTAGAGAGGATATATACAGTAGAGAGGCTATATACAGTAGAGGGGCTATATACAGTAGAGAGTCTATATACAGTAGAGAGGCTATATACAGTAGAGGGGCTATATACAGTAGAGGCTATATACAGTAGAGGGGCTATATACAGTAGTGAGGCTATATACAGTAGGCAGACTATATACAGTAGAGGGCTATATACAGTAGAGGGCTATATACAGTAGAGAGGCTATATACAGTAGAGGGCTATATACAGTAGAGGGCTATATACAGTAGAGGGCTATATACAGTAGAGAGGCTATATACAGTAGAGGGCTATATACAGTAGAGGGCTATATACAGTAGAGAGGCTATATACAGTAGTGAGGCTATATACAGTAGAGGGGCTATATACAGTAGAGGGGCTATATACAGTAGAGAGGATATATACAGTAGAGAGGCTATATACAGTAGAGGGGCTATATACAGTAGAGAGTCTATATACAGTAGAGAGGCTATATACAGTAGAGGGGCTATATACAGTAGAGGGGCTATATACAGTAGAGAGGATATATACAGTAGAGAGGATATATACAGTAGAGAGGCTATATACAGTAGAGAGTCTATATACAGTAGAGAGGCTATATACAGTAGAGGGGCTATATACAGTAGAGGGGCTATATACAGTAGAGAGGATATATACAGTAGTGAGGCTATATACAGTAGAGGGCTATATATACAGTAGAGGGCTATATACAGTAGAGAGGATATATACAGTAGTGAGGCTATATACAGTAGAGAGGCTATATACAGTAGAGGGGCTATATACAGTAGCGAGGCTATATACAGTAGAGAGGATATATACAGTAGTGAGGCTATATACAGTAGAGAGGCTATATACAGTAGCGAGGCTATATACAGTAGAGAGGCTATATACAGTAGAGGGGCTATATACAGTAGAGAGGATATATACAGTAGAGAGGCTATATACAGTAGAGGGGCTATATACAGTAGAGGCTATATACAGTAGAGAGGCTATATACAGTAGAGAGGCTATATACAGTAGAGGGGCTATATACAGTAGAGAGGATATATACAGTAGAGAGGCTATATACAGTAGAGGGCTATATACAGTAGAGAGTCTATATACAGTAGAGAGGCTATATACAGTAGAGGTGCTATATACAGTAGAGGGGCTATATACAGTAGAGAGGATATATACAGTAGTGAGGCTATATACAGTAGAGGGGCTATATACAGTAGAGGGGCTATATACAGTAGAGAGGATATATACAGTAGTGAGGCTATATACAGTAGAGAGGCTATATACAGTAGAGGGGCTATATACAGTAGCGAGGCTATATACAGTAGAGAGGATATATACAGTAGTGAGGCTATATACAGTAGAGAGGCTATATACAGTAGCGAGGCTATATACTTCAGAGGGGCTATATACAGTAGCGAGGCTATATACAGTAGAGGGGCTGTATACAGTAGAGGGGCTATATACAGTAGAGAAGCTATATACAGTAGCGAGGCTATTTACAGTAGCGAGGCTATAACAGTAGCGAGGCTATATACAGTAGTGAGGCTATAACAGTAGCGAGGCTACATACAGTAGAGGGGCTATATACAGTAGAGAGGCTATATACAGTAGAGAGGATATGTACAGTAGAGAGGCTATATACAGTAGAGGGGCTATATACAGTAGCGAGGCTATATACAGTAGAGAGGCTATATACAGTAGAGAGGATATGTACAGTAGAGAGGCTATATACAGTAGAGGGGCTATATACAGTAACGAGGCTATATACAGTAGAGAGGCTATATACAGTAGAGAGGCTATATACTGTAGCGAGGCTATATACAGTAGCGAGGCTATATACAGTAGAGGGGCTATATACAGTAGAGGGGGTATATACAGTAGCGAGGCTAAATACAGTAGCGAGGCTATATACAGTAGAGGGGCTATGTACAGTAGAGAGGATATAAACAGTAGCGAGGCTATATACAGTAGCGAGGCTATAACATTAGCGAGGCTATATACAGTAGTGAGGCTATAACAGTAGCGAGGCTACATACAGTAGTGAGGCTATATACAGTAGAGGGGCTATATACAGTAGAGGGGCTATATACAGTAGAGAGTCTATATACAGTAGAGAGGATATATACAGTAGAGGGGCTATATACAGTAGAGAGGCTATATACAGTAGAGAGGCTATATACAGTAGAGGGGCTATATACAGTAGAGAGGATATATACAGTAGAGAGGCTATATACAGTAGAGGGGCTATATACAGTAGAGAGTCTATATACAGTAGAGAGGCTATATACAGTAGTGAGGCTATATACAGTAGAGGGGCTATATACAGTAGAGGGGCTATATACAGTAGCGAGGCTATATACAGTAGAGGGGCTATATACAGTAGAGAGGATATATACAGTAGAGGGGCTATATACAGTAGAGGGGCTATATACAGTAGAGAGGATATATACAGTAGAGAGGCTATATACAGTAGAGGGGCTATATACAGTAGAGAGTCTATATACAGTAGAGAGGCTATATACAGTAGTGAGGCTATATACAGTAGAGGGGCTATATACAGTAGAGGGGCTATATACAGTAGAGAGGCTATATACAGTAGAGGGGCTATATACAGTAGAGAGGATATATACAGTAGAGGGGCTATATACAGTAGAGAGTCTATATACAGTAGAGAGGCTATATACAGTAGAGGGGCTATATACAGTAGAGGCTATATACAGTAGAGGGGCTATATACAGTAGTGAGGCTATATACAGTAGACGGGCTATATACAGTAGAGGGGCTATATACAGTAGAGAGGCTATATACAGTAGAGGGCTATATACAGTAGAGGGCTATATACAGTAGAGGGCTATATACAGTAGAGAGGCTATATACAGTAGAGGGCTATATACAGTAGAGGGCTATATACAGTAGAGAGGCTATATACAGTAGTGAGGCTATATACAGTAGAGGGCTATATACAGTAGAGGGGCTATATACAGTAGAGAGGATATATACAGTAGAGAGGCTATATACAGTAGAGGGGCTATATACAGTAGAGAGTCTATATACAGTAGAGAGGCTATATACAGTAGAGGGGCTATATACAGTAGAGGGGCTATATACAGTAGAGAGGATATATACAGTAGAGAGGATATATACAGTAGAGAGGCTATATACAGTAGAGAGTCTATATACAGTAGAGAGGCTATATACAGTAGAGGGGCTATATACAGTAGAGGGGCTATATACAGTAGAGAGGATATATACAGTAGTGAGGCTATATACAGTAGAGGGGCTATATACAGTAGAGGGGCTATATACAGTAGAGAGGATATATACAGTAGTGAGGCTATATACAGTAGAGAGGCTATATACAGTAGAGGGGCTATATACAGTAGCGAGGCTATATACAGTAGAGAGGATATATACAGTAGTGAGGCTATATACAGTAGAGAGGCTATATACAGTAGCGAGGCTATATACAGTAGAGAGGCTATATACAGTAGAGGGGCTATATACAGTAGAGAGGATATATACAGTAGAGAGGCTATATACAGTAGAGGGGCTATATACAGTAGAGGCTATATACAGTAGAGAGGCTATATACAGTAGAGAGGCTATATACAGTAGAGGGGCTATATACAGTAGAGAGGATATATACAGTAGAGAGGCTATATACAGTAGAGGGGCTATATACAGTAGAGAGTCTATATACAGTAGAGAGGCTATATACAGTAGAGGGCTATATACAGTAGAGGGCTATATACAGTAGAGAGGATATATACAGTAGTGAGGCTATATACAGTAGAGGGCTATATACAGTAGAGGGCTATATACAGTAGAGAGGATATATACAGTAGTGAGGCTATATACAGTAGAGAGGCTATATACAGTAGAGGGGCTATATACAGTAGCGAGGCTATATACAGTAGAGAGGCTATATACAGTAGAGAGGCTATATACAGTAGCGAGGCTATATACTTCAGAGGGGCTATATACAGTAGCGAGGCTATATACAGTAGAGGGCTGTGGACACATACAGTAGAGGGCTATATACAGTAGAGAAGCTATATACAGTAGAGGCTATTTACAGTAGCGAGGCTATAACAGTAGCGAGGCTATATACAGTAGTGAGGCTATAACAGTAGCGAGGCTACATACAGTAGAGGGGCTATATACAGTAGAGAGGCTATATACAGTAGAGAGGATATGTACAGTAGAGAGGCTATATACAGTAGAGGGGCTATATACAGTAGCGAGGCTATATACAGTAGAGAGGCTATATACAGTAGAGAGGATATGTACAGTAGAGAGGCTATATACAGTAGAGGGGCTATATACAGTAATGAGGCTATATACAGTAGAGAGGCTATATACAGTAGAGAGGCTATATACTGTAGCAGGCTATATACAGTAGTGCTTAGGCTATATACAGTAGAGGGCTATATACAGTAGAGGGGGTATATACAGTAGCGAGGCTAAATACAGTAGCGAGGCTATATACAGTAGAGGGGCTATGTACAGTAGAGAGGATATAAACAGTAGCGAGGCTATATACAGTAGCGAGGCTATAACATTAGCGAGGCTATATACAGTAGTGAGGCTATAACAGTAGCGAGGCTACATACAGTAGAGAGGCTATATACAGTAGCGAGGCTACATACAGTAGAGAGGCTATATACAGTAGCGAGGCTATATACAGTAGCGAGGCTATAAACAGTAGCGAGGCTATATACAGTAGTGAGGCTATATACAGTAGCGAGCATATATACATTAGCGATGCTACATACAGTAGAGAGGCTATATACAGTAGCGAGGCTTCATACAGTACCGATGCTTTATACAGTACCGATGCTACATACAGTAGAGAGGCTATATACAGTAGCAATGCTATATACAGTAGCGAGGCTATATACAGTAGCGATGCTATAAACAGTAGCGAGGCTATATACAGTAGCGATGCTATATACAGTAGCGAAGCTATATACAGTAGCAAGGCTATATACAGTAGCGATGCTACATACAGTAGAGAGGCTATATACAGTAGCGAGGCTTTAAACAGTAGCGATGCTATATACAGTAGCGAGGCTATATACAGTAGCGATGCTATAAACAGTTGCGAGGCTATATACAGTAGCGATGCTATATACAGTAGAGAGGCTATATACAGTAGCGATGCTATATACAGCAGCGAGGCTATATACAGTAGCGAGGCTATATACAGTAGAGGGGCTATATACAGTAGAGAGGCTATATACAGTAGCGAGGCTATAACAGTAGCGAGGCTATATACAGTAGTGAGGCTAAAACAGTAGCGAGGCTACATACAGTAGAGAGGCTATATACAGTAGCGAGGCTACATACAGTAGCGAGGCTATATACAGTAGCGAGGCTTTAACAGTAGCGAGGCTATATCGAGTAGAGAGGCTATATACAGTAGTGAGGCTATATACAGTAGCGAGGCTATATACAGTAGAGGGGCTATATACAGTATGGAGGCTATATACAGTAGAGGGGCTATATGCAGTAGAGGGGGTATATACAGTAGCGAGGATATGTACAGTAGAGAGGATATATATAGTATGGAGGCTATATACAGTAGAGAGGCTATATACAGTAGTGAGGCTATATACAGTAGCGAGGCTATATACAGTAGAAAGGCTATATACAGTAGCGAGGCTATATACAGTAGAGAGGCTATATACAGTAGAGGGGCTATATACAGTAGAGGGGGTATATACAGTAGCGAGGCTAAATACAGTAGCGAGGCTATATACAGTAGAGGGAATATACAGTAGAGAGGATATGTACAGTAGAGAGGATATATACAGTAGAGAGGCTATAACAGTAGAGAGGCTATATATAGTAGCGAGGCTATATACAGTAGCGAGGCTATAACAGTAGCAAGGCTATATACATTAGAGGGGCTATATACAGTAGTGAGGCTATATACAGTAGAGGGGCTATATACAGTAGAGAGGCTATATACAGTAGCGAGGCTATATACAGTAGTGAGGCTATAACAGTAGCGAGGCTACATACAGTAGCGAGGCTATGTACAGTAGCGAGGCTATATACAGTAGCGAGGCTATAACAGTAGCGAGGCTATATACAGTAGTGAGGCTATAACAGTAGCGAGGCTACATACAGTAGAGAGGCTACATACAGTAGCGAGGCTACATACAGTAGAGAGGCTACATACAGTAGCGAGGCTATATACAGTAGCGAGGCTATATACAGTAGCGATGCTATAAACAGTAGCGATGCTATATACAGTAGCGAGCATATATACAGTAACGATGCTACATACAGTAGCGATGCTACATACAGTAGCGATGCTATATACAGTAGAGAGGCTATATACAGTAGCGAGGCTATATACAGTAGCGATGCTACATACAGTAGAGGCTATATACAGTAGCAAGGCTTTATACAGTAGCGATGCTATATACAGTAGCGATGCTATATACAGTAGCGAAGCTATAAACAGTAGTGAGGCTATATACAGTAGCAAGGCTATATACAGTAGAGAGGCTATATACAGTAGAGGGGCTATATACAGTAGCGAGGCTATATACAGTAGCAAGGCTATATACAGTAGCAAGGCTATATACAGGCACCGGTTAATTGAGGTTGTATGTACATTTAGGTATGGTTATTACTGACACGGACAGGGAGAGGTTGAAAATGTCAGTGAAAACACTTGCCAGTTGGTCAGCGCATGCTAGGAGTACACGTCCTGGTAATCCGTCTGTGAATGTTGACCTGTTTAAATCACATCGGCTACGCAGAGCGTGATCACACAGTCGTCCGGAACAGATGATGCTCTCTCTGAGGTCAGTCAGGTCTCATGTTGTTGAAGAGCCCTTAATACTACTCAACTAGACCATACCATTAACTATACCTAATGTATAAAAAAATACAAAACTGAAATATCACATTTATATAAGTATTCAGACCCTTTACTCAATACTTTGATGAAGCACCTTTGGCAGCAATTACAGCCTCAAGTCTTCTTGGTGTCATGACTGTCCTGTGAGGATCAGATTGGCGGGGGGTGACAGTAACCAGGCCTCTCTCTCTCCCACAGAGGGGAGAGGGGGAGCTGCTGAATGCTTGACAGTTCACACCCTGTTGTAAATTACAGGAGGAGACTTGTCCTTGTTCTTTGTTCTTTGTTGACAGACTTTTCCTGCTGAAACTCTAACACGGTGTCACGGTTTGTTGATGGAGCGGACCAAGACGCAGTGCGGTTTCCAGTATACATACTTTAATTAAGTGCAAACTGGCACAAAACAAAAACAAAGAACGAACCATCACGCAGGTGTGGCACACGCAGGTACACACACAACTACAAACAATAACCCACAATGCAGGTGGGAAAAGGAACAACCTAAATAGGATTCCCAATTAGAGGCATTGACAACCAGCTGCCTCTAATTGGGAACCACACACAAAAAAACACCATGAAGTCTGTAAGACATCCCTAGTCACGCCCTGGCCTAACCCCCATAGAGAAACTCAGAGGGCTCTCCATGGCCAGGACGTGACACACGGTCAACCGTGGAATAATGGAACAATAATTCTAATATAAGAATGTGGGGAATGATCAGTGGGGAGATGTAGAAAACGAATGTCATATTGTTTTTCATTTTGTGATATCATTAAAAACTGTATGAACGAAATATTGTAACTTGGAAAGTATGTCTCCTTTATCTGTCAAGTTTCCATCCATTATGTTGTGCATATGATATGGGACATGATGAAACTATTTCTGTTAAGATATCAATGTGATGTTTGGAGTCCTAAGAGAACTTCCAGAACATTGCCAGGTTGCTGCTGTGCGTGTAAAGTGGTCTGAATCCTAATCCCTGAATAATCAACACGAGGTGTAGGCTAGTAGTTCTCCTCCCAGACAATCACTGGTACGGCTGATTAGCTGCCCTAAGTCAGATATCGAGGAAAACAAATCTAAGAGGGGCCATCCTACTAGGCTTCAAACCCTCCCACCCTACTACGAGTCTCAAAACACCAATGGGAATCGTCGACACGGCTGGCTATCTTCCAGTAGAAGAGACGAGTCCGTACCCTATCGGGTGCCACTGAAAGGCCAACCCACCTCCTTCCTAACAAGGCCTGGTTCCGACAGAGATAGACGGTGAGCAAGGGCACTCACAAGTAAATACATTCATGATTTCTTATTCCAAACGGTTCGTGTGCAAAGTATATGAATGATGTGAGAATAGTTCTATAATGTATCCATGATAAGTGTCCCTTTTTCTCTCTCTCTTTTACCCCTCTCCATCTCTGTGTAACAAGCCTTCATATTGTCAGTCTGCTAGAGACTTTATTCTCATGTATTACGTGTGCATGTTATCCTGTTTTCTCATTTTAGTAGCTACTAAATAAATAATTATTTAATGTAGTACTGAATCATGTATAAGGCTGGGTTTTTTGCAGATGCATGAGGTTACGACTGTTCAGAATGATGATTTGATAAGAGGTAATGATTAATAAGATGACTGTTCAGAATGATGATATGATAAGAGGTAATGATTAATAAGATGACTGTTCAGAATGATGATTTGATAAGAGGTAATGATTAATAAGATGACTGTTCAGAATGATGATATGATAAGAGGTAATGATTAATTTCTTAGGGCTAGGGGGCAGTATTTTGAAGTTCGGATGAAAAACATGCCCAAAGTAAACTGCCTGTTACTCAGGCCCAGAAGCTAGGATATGCATATAATTAGTACTTTGGATAGACAACACACTGAAGTTTCTAAAACTGTTAAAGTAATGTCTGTGAGTATAACGGAACTGATATGGCAGGCAAAAACCCAAGCAAAATCCATCCGGGATGTCTGAATCAGTCATGTCACACTGTTTTCAATTGGCATGCTATTCGAAGCAGGGTATTTTAGCTCCCAGATTGCAGTTCCTATGACTTCCACTAGATGTCAACAGTCTTTAGAAAAAGGTTTGAACGTTCAATCATGAAAATCAAGGGAGTAAGACCACTTGTTCCTGAGTTCACGTTTTGGATTTTGTTGTTCAGAGTGTTTTCTATCCAATACTACCAATTACATGCATATCCTAGCCTCTGGGCCTGAGTAACAGGCAGTTTACTTTGGGCAAGTCAGACTGTCCGAACTTCCGAATACTGCCCCCTAGCCCATAGAGGTTAAACAGAAATACCTTATTAACATAAGTATTTAGACCCTTTGCTATGAGACTCAAAATTGAGCTCAGGTGCATCCTGTTTCCATTGATCATCCTTGAGATGTTTCTACAACTTGATTGGAGTCCACCTGTGGTAAATTAAATTGAGTGGACATGATTTGGAAAGACACACACCTGTCTATATAAGGTCCCACAGTTGACAGTCAACTTTTTTATTTTTGACCATTTTCAACATTGTAGAATAATAGTGAAGACATCAAAACTATAAAATAACACATATGGAATCATGTAGCAACCAAAAAGGTGTTAAACAAATAAAATATATCTTATATTTGAGGTTCTTCAAATAGCCACCCTTTGCCTTGATGACAGGTTTTTCATTCAACAGCAGAGTGCTAAACTGCCCTAGGGCACCAGGGAATCCAGATGGAAGGCATTTTGTCCTGCTATGTTCAGCTCTAAAACCAGACTGGTGCACATTAAGAACAGAGAGTAGTGAGAAGTTTAAAAAGTTCTTAGCTGACTCAGGGATGAATTTGTTTTGGAGAGGCAAGATAGAATTATTGTTATATCTTCTTAGGGAGCGGTGGGGCGCTCCCGACACTACCAGGTGAAATGCAAGGCGCCAAATTCAATGTACAAGTGTTGCATAGTCATCAAAAGCTCTGCTTCTTGGCAATATCACAGCGTTGTCAGATTTCAAAAAGGCTTTACGGCGAAAGCACCACATTTGATTGTTTGAGGATAGCACCCCACATATTTTTCCCATTACCTTAAATTCATAAGCTATCACGGTTCACACATAACACATTTCACAGCGAAAACAAATCAATTACCTTTTGAAGAACTTCTGCTGAGGGCTTCCCAAGTGTCCAACGAAGACAATCCATGGTTCTTTTGTTAGAAAAAGTAATGTATTATATCCATAAATCTCCGTTTGGTTGGCGCGTTATAATGAGAAAATACAGCGTTGACTCCTCCATTGAAACGTGAAGAGAACTCGTTCAACTTATACCTATAAACTTGTCCAAGAACAACCAAACATAATTTTAAATGTATCCTTAGGAACACTTATGTATAAATAGTATAATATTTCAACCGGAATATAAACTGGGCGATAAGAAAGGAAAAAAACAAAGAACGCGCCAGCCGGGAACGCGCATTTTCTTCTATTGACATCTGTGTGGCCACTTCCTTATTCGTCTTCTTCTACATTCTAAAAGCAGCTAAGAAGAATCAAAACACTTTCTCGAGACTGTTGACATCCAGAGGAAGCAATAGGTACTGTATTCATATGCCCTTATATGGGCATTTTCATAAGGGAGGGGTTCCAAATGAGGCTATGTGTCAAAACCACTTTTTCCAGGACAGAAATTCCTCGGGTTTTCGCCTGCCATATCCGTTCTGTTATACTCACAGACAAAATGTTAACACTTTTAGGAACTTCAGAGTGTTTCCTATCCAATGGTACTAAATATGTGCATGTCCTATTTTCTGGGCCTGAATGGGAGGCATTTTACTTTGGGCACGCCAGGGTCTCCAAAACCGTCACCTCGTGCGCTGCTCCCAAAGAAGATATTAAAGATAGTAACAAAAGTAAAATAAAATGTATTATTATTTTAGCTTTTTTTTTATTAAACCTTTATTTCATACTAGGGTCTATTTTACAGATGAGCCCTAAATAAATACATCAAACACATACAATATACAACATTACAAAACATATTTTAAAACAACTGACACATTTATCAACATAGAGGTCTCTGATAATTTCTCTGAACTATATAGTCAGTCTGTGTATCTCTTTAGTAGAATGTCTGTTGTATCTCTTCAGTAGTCTGTCTGTGTCGTATCTCTTCAGTAGTCTGTCTGTATCGTATCTCTTCAGTAGTCTGTCTGTGTCGTATCTCTTCAGTAATCAGGCTGTGTCGTATCTCTTCAGTAGTCAGTCTGTGTCATATCTCTTTAGTAGAATGTCTGTTGTATCTCTTCAGTAGTCTGTCTGTGTCGTATCTCTTCAGTATTCTGTCTGTGTCGTATCTCCTCAGTAGTCAGTCTGTGTCGTATCTCTTCTGTAGTCTGTCTATGTCGTATCTCTTCAGTAGTCAGTCTATGTCATATCTCTTCAGTAGTCAGTCTGTGTCGTATCTCTTCAGTAGAATGTCTGTTGTATCTCTTCAGTAGTCTGTCTGTGTCGTATCTCTTCAGTATTCTGTCTGTGTCGTATCTCCTCAGTAGTCAGTCTGTGTCGTATCTCTTCTGTAGTCTGTCTGTGTCGTATCTCTTCAGTAATCAGTCTGTGTCGTATCTCTTCAGTAGTCAGTCTGTGTCGTATCTCTTCTGTAGTCTGTCTGTGTCGTATCTCTTCAGTAGTCTGTCTGTGTCGTATCTCTTCAGTAGTCTGTCTGTGTCGTATCTCTTCAGTAGTCAGTCTGTGTCGTATCTCTTCAGTAGTTTGTCTGTGTCGTATCTCTTCAGTAGTTTGTCTGTGTCGTATCTCTTCGGTAGTCTGTCTGTGTCGTATCTCTTCTGTAGTCTGTCTGTGTCGAATCTCTTCAGTAGTCTGTCTGTGTATTATCTCTTCAGTAGTCAAATCAAATCAAATTTTATTTGTCACATACACATGGTTAGCAGGTGTTAATGCGAGTGTAGCGAAATGCTTGTGCTTCTAGTTCCGACCATGCAGTAGTATCTAACAAGTAATCTAACAAATTCACAACAACTACCTTATACACACAGTGTAAAGGAATGAATACGAGTATGTACATATAAATATATGGATGAGCGATGGCTGACCGGCATTGGCAAGATGCAGTAGATGGTATGGAGTACAGTATATACATATGAGATGAGGAATGTAGGATATGTAAACATTATATAAAGTAGTTTACCCCCGATGATGCGTTGTGCAGACCTCACTACCCTCTGGAGAGCCTTACGGTTGTGGGCAGAGCAGTTGCCGCACCAGACGGTGATACAGCCCAAAAGGATGCTCTCGATTGTGCATCTGTAAAAGTTTGTGTGTTTTTGGTGACAAGATGAATTTCTTCAGCCTCCTGAGGTTGAAGAGGCGATGTTGCGCCTTCTTCACAATGCTGTCTGTGTGGATGGACCATTTAAATTTGTCCATGACGTGTACGCCGAGGAACTTAAAACTCTCCACCTTCTCCACTACTGTCCCGTTGATGTGGATAGGGGGGTGCTCCCTCTGCTGTTTCCTGAAGTCTACGATCATCTCCTTTGTTTTGTTGACGTTGAGTGAGAGGTTATTTTCCTGACACCACACTCCGAGGGCCCTCACCTCCTCCCTGTAGGCCGTCTCGTTGTTGTTGGTAATCAAGCCTACCACTGTAGTGTCGTCTGCAAACTTGATGATTGAGTTGGAGGCGTGCTTGGCCACGCAGTCATGGGTGAACAGGGAGTACAGGAGAGGGCTGAGAATGCACCCTTGTGGGGCCCCAGTGTTGAGGATCAGCGGGGTGAAGATGTAGTTTCCTACCCTCACCACCTGGGGGCGGCCCGTCAGGAAGTCCAGGACCCAGTTGGACAGGGCGGGGTCGAGACCTAGGGTCTCGAGCTTAATGACGAGTTTGGAGGGTGTTAAATGGTGTTAAATGCCAAGCTGTAGTCGTTGAACAACATTCTTACATAGGTATTCCTCTTGTCCAGATGGGTTCGGGCAGTGTGCAGTGTGATTGCGATTGCGTCGTCTTTGGACCTATTGGGACGGTAAGCAAATTGGAGTGGGTCTAAGGTGTCTGGTAGGATGGAGGTGATATGATCCTTGACTAGTCTCTCAAAGCACTTCATGATGACGGAAGTGAGTGCTACGGGGCGATAGTCATTTAGCTCAGTTACCTTAGCTTTCTTGGGAACAGGAACAATGGTGGCCCTCTTGAAGCATGTGGGAACAGCAGACTGGGATAGGGATTGATTAAATATGTCCGTAAACACACCAGCCAGCTGGTCTGTGCATGCTTTGAGGCCCGCGACCAGGGATGCCATCTGGCAGGGCAGCCTTGCGAGGGTTAACACATTTAAATGTTTTACTCACGTTGGCTGTGGTGAAGGAGAGGGAGGAGAGCCTGCATGTTTTGGTAGGGGGCCATGTCAGTGGCACTGTATTGTCCTCAAAGCGAGCAAAGAAGTTGTTTAGTTTGTCTGGGAGCAAGACATCGGTGTCCGGGACGGGGCTGGTTTTCTTTTTGTAGTCCGTGATTGACTGTAGACCCTGCCACATACCTCTCGTGTCTGAGCTGTTGAATTGCGACTCTACTTTGTCTCTATACTGACGCTTAGCTTGTTTGATTGCCTTGCGGAGGGAATAGCTACACTGTTTGTATTCAGTCATGTTTCCGGTCACCTTACCCTGGCTAAAAGCAATGGTTTGCGCTTTCAGTTTTGGGGCGAATGCTGCCATCAATCCACGGTTTCTGGTTGGGGAAGGTTTTTATAGTTGCTATGGGTACAACATCATCGATGCACCTGCTAATAAACTCGCTCACTGAATCAGCCTGCACATCAATGTTGTTGTCAAATGCTATCCGGAACATATCCCAGTCCATGTGCTCGAAGCAATCTTGAAGCGTGGAATCAGATTGGTCTGACCAGCGTTGAACAGACCTGAGCACAGGTGTTTCCTGTTTTAGTTTCTGTCTATAGGCTGGGTGTCACGATCTTCATAAGTGACAGACCAAGGCGCAGCGAGGCATCCAGTATACATGTTTATTTGACGAACGAAACACACGTAACTGGGCAAAATAACAAAACAGACGAAATGAAGATCGTAACATATAACATAGCTTTGTTCGTGTTGCCAGTCTATGTCTAAACAATAACCCACAAAACCTATATACGAAAACCCAAACATATATATGGTTGCCAATTAGAGACAACGACACACAGCTGCCTCTAATTGGGAACCATTACCCCAACATAGATATATAACACCTAGAACATAAAAAATCCTACACCAAAACCAAAACAAAACACACCAGCCTGTCTTTTCAGGCCTGGACTTGACACTGGGAGCAACAAAATTTAGTTATGGTCAGATTTGCCAAAAGGAGGGCGGAGAATGGCTTTGTATGCATCGCGGAAGTTAGAATAACAATGATCCAGCACATTTGATATGCTGATAAAATTTAGGGAGCCTTGTTTTCAGATTAGCCTTGTTAAAATCCCCAGCCACAATAAATGCAGCCTCAGGATATGTGGTTTCTAGTTTACATAGAGTCCAATGAATTTCTTTCAGTGCCGTCGATGTGTCAGCTTGAGGGGGGATATATGCGACTGTGATTATAATCGAAGAGAATTCTCTTGGTAGATAATGCGGTCGGCACTTGATTGTAAGGAATTCTATGTCAGGTGAACAAAAGGACTTGAGTTCCTGTATGTTGTTATGATCACACCACGTCTCGTTAATCATAAGGCATACCCCCCCGCCCTTCTTCTTACCAGATAGAAGTTTGTTTCTGTCGGTGTGATGCGTGAAGAAACCGGGTGGCTGTACCGACTCTGATAACGTGTCCTGGGTGAGCCATGTTTCCGTGAAGCAAAGAACGTTGCAATTGCTAATGTCTCTCTGGAAGGCAACCCTTGCTCGGATTTAGTCTACCTTGTTGTCCAGAGACTGGACATTGGCAAGTAGAATAGCGAAAACAGGTTGTTAGAAAAACCTTATTTACATAAGTATTCACGTTGAGCTCAGGTGCATCCTGTTTCTATTGATCATCCTTGAGATGTTTCTACAACTTGATTGGAGTCCACCAGTGGTAAATTCAATTGACTGGACATTATTTGGAAAGGTACACACACCTGTCTATATAAGGTCCCACAGTTGACAGTGCATGTCAGAGCAAAAATCAAGCCATGAGGTTGAAGGAATTTTCCGTAGAGCTCCGAGAGGATTGTGTCGAGGCACAGATCTGGGGAAGGGTACCAAAAACATTCTGCAGCATTTAAGGAACCACCAAGACTCTTCCTAGAGTTGGCCACCCGGCCGAACTGAGCAAACGGAGAAGAAGGGTCTTGGTTAGGGAGGCGACCCTCCCCATCCAACCTGACAGGGAGAAACTCCTCAAATACAGGTGTGCCAATCCTGTAACATCATACCCAAGAAGACTTGAGGATGTAATCGCTGCCAAATGTGCTTCAATAAAGTACTGAGTAAAGGGTCTGAATACTTCTGTAAATGCAATCTTTCCATTTTTTTATCTTTAACTACTTAGGGAGTAGCGGCGCGCTAGCAGGCGCCAAATTCAAAATCCAAAAGTTGAATTATTAAACATTCATCAATATACAAGTGTTGCATAGTCATCAAAAGCTCTGCTTCTTGGCAATATCACAGCATTGTCAGATTTCAACAAAGGCTTTACAAAGCACAACATTTGATTGTTTGAGGATAGCACCTCATATATTTTCCACATTAGCATAAATTCATATCCAGCGCGGGTCACACAAAACCCTTAAAAGAGCTAAAAAATATCACTTACCTTTCGAGGAACTTCTGCTGAGGGCTTCCCAAGTGTCCAACGAAGACTTCCAATGGTTCTTTTGTTAGAAAAAGTCATTTATTATATCAATAAATCTCCATTTGGTTGGCGCGTTATGATCATAAAATCCACCGTTGAGTCGCCCATTTAACCGTGAAGAGAACACGTTCAAATTATACCTATAAACTTTCTACAAACAAATCAAACATCATTTTTAATGTATCCTTAGGTATCCTTTTATGTATATTTACTGTAATATTTCAACCGGACGATAACGTGAAAAATAGGAAAGGAAAATAAAGTGGGGCGCGCTCACAATCTCGCGCCCGCGAAACGGTGTTGACAAATGTGGTCCCTTTACTACTTTCTCTTCCTATCCGTTCTGCTTAGTGCTAGAGCCTCCAGACACTGTATGAAGACTGTTGACATCTAGTGGAAGCCATAGGTACTGCAGTCTCAGTCTTGGATAACATAGAAATCAATAGGCAGCCTGGACAAAAAGGTTATGTACAAAAAAAACTGCAAATCCGGATGGATTTTCCTCTGGTTTTCGCCTGCTATATAAGTTCTGTTATACTCACATACATTATTTTTAACACTTTTAGAAACTTCAGAGTGTTTCCTATCCAATAGTACTAATTATGTGCATATCCTATTTTCTGGGCCTGAGTGGCAGGCATTTTACTTTGGGCACGCCAGACTTTCCAAAACCGTCACCTCTGCTGCCGATCCCTAAGAAGTTAACTACTGCTTTTTATTATAAAGAACTATAGTTAACTACTATATTATTATAAATTACTATAGTTAACTACTACTTATTATTATAAATAACTATAGTTAACTACTACTTATTATTATAAATAACTATAGTTAACTATTACTTATTATTATAAATAGCAATAGTTAACTATTACTTATTATTATAAATAACTATAGTTAACTACTACTTATTATTATAAATAACTATAGTTAACTACTACTTATTATTATAAATAACTATAGTTAACTACTACTTATTATTATAAATAACTATAGTTAACTACTACTTATTATTATAAATAACTATAGTTAACTACTACTTATTATTATAAATAACTATAGTTAACTACTACTTATTATTATAAATAACTATAGTTAACTACTACTTATTATTATAAATAACTATAGTTAACTACTACTTATTATTATAAATAACTATAGTTAACTACTACTTATTATTATAAATAACTATAGTTAACTACTACTTATTATTATAAATAACTATAGTTAACTACTACTTATTATTATAAATAACTATAGTTAACTACTACTTATTATTATAAATAACTATAGTTAACTACTACTTATTATTATAAATAACTATAGTTAACTACTACTTATTATTATAAATAACTATAGTTAACTACTATATTATTATAAATAACTATAGTTAACTACTACTTATTATTATAAATAACTATAGTTAACTACTACTTATTATTATAAATAACTATAGTTAACTGCTATATTATTATAAATAACTATAGTTAACTACTACTGTATTATTATAAATAACTATAGTTAACTACTACTTATTATTATAAATAACTATAGTTAACTACTACTTATTATTATAAATAACTATAGTTAACTGCTATATTATTATAAATAACTATAGTTAACTACTACTTATTATTATAAATAACTATAGTTAACTACTACTTATTATTATAAATAACTATAGTTAACTACTATATTATTATAAATAACTATAGTTAACTACTACTTATTATTATAAATAACTATAGTTAACTACTACTTATTATTATAAATAACTATAGTTAACTACTACTTATTATTATAAATAACTATAGTTAACTGCTATATTATTATAAATAACTATAGTTAACTGCTATATTATTATAAATAACTATAGTTAACTACTACTTATTATTATAAATAACTATAGTTAACTACTACTTATTATTATAAATAACTATAGTTAACTACTACTTATTATTATAAATAACTATAGTTAACTACTACTTATTATTATAAATAACTATAGTTAACTACTACTTATTATTATAAATAACTATAGTTAACTACTACTTATTATTATAAATAACTATAGTTAACTACTACTTATTATTATAAATAACTATAGTTAACTACTACTTATTATTATAAATAACTATAGTTAACTACTACTATTATTATAAATAACTATAGTTAACTACTACTTATTATTATAAATAACTATAGTTAACTACTACTTATTATTATAAATAACTATAGTTAACTACTACTTATTATTATAAATAACTATAGTTAACTACTATATTATTATAAATAACTATAGTTAACTACTACTTATTATTATAAATAACTATAGTTAACTACTACTTATTATTATAAATAACTATAGTTAACTACTACTTATTATTATAAATAACTATAGTTAACTACTACTTATTATTATAAATAACTATAGTTAACTACTACTTATTATTATAAATAACTATAGTTAACTACTACTATATTATTATAAATAACTATAGTTAACTACTACTTATTATTATAAATAACTATAGTTAACTACTACTTATTATTATAAATAACTATAGTTAACTACTACTTATTATTATAAATAACTATAGTTAACTACTACTTATTATTATAAATAACTATAGTTAACTACTACTTATTATTATAAATAACTATAGTTAACTACTACTTATTATTATAAATAACTATAGTTAACTACTACTTATTATTATAAATAACTATAGTTAACTACTACTTATTATTATAAATAACTATAGTTAACTGCTATATTATTATAAATAACTATAGTTAACTGCTATATTATTATAAATAACTATAGTTAACTACTATATTATTATAAATAACTATAGTTAACTACTACTTATTATTATAAATAACTATAGTTAACTACTACTTATTATTATAAATAACTATAGTTAACTACTACTTATTATTATAAATAACTATAGTTAACTACTATATTATTATAAATAACTATAGTTAACTACTACTTATTATTATAAATAACTATAGTTAACTACTACTTATTATTATAAATAACTATAGTTAACTACTACTTATTATTATAAATAACTATAGTTAACTACTACTTATTATTATAAATAACTATAGTTAACTACTACTTATTATTATAAATAATAACTATAGTTAACTGCTATATTATTATAAATAACTATAGTTAACTACTGTATTATTATAAATAACTATAGTTAACTACTACTGTATTATTATAAATAACTATAGTTAACTGCTATATTATTATAAATAACTATAGTTAACTGCTATATTATTATAAATAACTATAGTTAACTACTACTTATTATTATAAATAACTATAGTTAACTACTACTTATTATTATAAATAACTATAGTTAACTACTACTTATTATTATAAATAACTATAGTTAACTGCTATATTATTATAAATAACTATAGTTAACTACTATATTATTATAAATAACTATAGTTAACTACTACTTATTATTATAAATAACTATAGTTAACTACTACTTATTATTATAAATAACTATAGTTAACTACTACTTATTATTATAAATAACTATAGTTAACTACTACTTATTATTATAAATAACTATAGTTAACTACTACTTATTATTATAAATAACTATAGTTAACTACTATATTATTATAAATAACTATAGTTAACTGCTATATTATTATAAATAACTATAGTTAACTACTGTATTATTATAAATAACTATAGTTAACTACTACTTATTATTATAAATAACTATAGTTAACTACTACTTATTATTATAAATAACTATAGTTAACTATACTTATTATTATAAATAACTATAGTTAACTACTATATTATTATAAATAACTATAGTTAACTACTACTTATTATTATAAATAACTATAGTTAACTACTACTTATTATTATAAATAACTATAGTTAACTACTACTTATTATTATAAATAACTATAGTTAACTACTACTTATTATTATAAATAACTATAGTTAACTACTGTATTATTATAAATAACTATAGTTAACTGCTATATTATTATAAATAACTATAGTTAACTACTACTTATTATTATAAATAACTATAGTTAACTACTACTTATTATTATAAATAACTATAGTTAACTACTACTTATTATTATAAATAACTATAGTTAACTACTACTTATTATTATAAATAACTATAGTTAACTACTACTTATTATTATAAATAACTATAGTTAACTACTACTTATTATTATAAATAACTATAGTTAACTACTACTTATTATTATAAATAACTATAGTTAACTACTACTTATTATTATAAATAACTATAGTTAACTACTACTTATTATTATAAATAACTATAGTTAACTACTACTTATTATTATAAATAACTATAGTTAACTGCTATATTATTATAAATAACTATAGTTAACTACTATATTATTATAAATAACTATAGTTAACTACTGTATTATTATAAATAACTATAGTTAACTACTACTTATTATTATAAATAACTATAGTTAACTACTGTATTATTATAAATAACTATAGTTAACTACTACTTATTATTATAAATAACTATAGTTAACTACTATATTATTATAAATAAACTATAGTTAACTACTGTATTATTATAAATAACTATAGTTAACTACTACTTATTATTATAAATAACTATAGTTAACTACTATATTATTATAAATAACTATAGTTAACTACTATATTATTATAAATAACTATAGTTAACTACTACTTATTATTATAAATAACTATAGTTAACTACTATATTATTATAAATAACTATAGTTAACTACTACTTATTATTATAAATAACTATAGTTAACTACTACTGTATTATTATAAATAACTATAGTTAACTACTACTTATTATTATAAATAACTATAGTTAACTACTACTTATTATTATAAATAACTATAGTTAACTACTACTTATTATTATAAATAACTATAGTTAACTACTACTTATTATTATAAATAACTATAGTTAACTGCTATATTATTATAAATAACTATAGTTAACTACTGTATTATTATAAATAACTATAGTTAACTACTACTGTATTATTATAAATAACTATAGTTAACTACTACTTATTATTATAAATAACTATAGTTAACTACTGTATTATTATAAATAACTATAGTTAACTACTACTTATTATTATAAATAACTATAGTTAACTACTACTTATTATTATAAATAACTATAGTTAACTACTACTTATTATTATAAATAACTATAGTTAACTGCTATATTATTATAAATAACTATAGTTAACTACTGTATTATTATAAATAACTATAGTTAACTACTACTTATTATTATAAATAACTATAGTTAACTACTACTTATTATTATAAATAACTATAGTTAACTGCTATATTATTATAAATAACTATAGTTAACTACTGTATTATTATAAATAACTATAGTTAACTACTACTGTATTATTATAAATAACTATAGTTAACTACTACTTATTATTATAAATAACTATAGTTAACTACTACTTATTATTATAAATAACTATAGTTAACTACTACTTATTATTATAAATAACTATAGTTAACTACTACTTATTATTATAAATAACTATAGTTAACTACTACTTATTATTATAAATAACTATAGTTAACTACTACTTATTATTATAAATAACTATAGTTAACTACTACTTATTATTATAAATAACTATAGTTAACTGCTATCTTATTATTATAAATAACTATAGTTTACTGCTACTACTTATTATTATAAATAACTATAGTTAACTACTACTACTTATTATTATAAATAACTATAGTTAACTACTACTTATTATTATAAATAACTATAGTTAACTACTATATTATTATAAATAACTATAGTTAACTACTACTTATTATTATAAATAACTATAGTTAACTACTACTTATTATTATAAATAACTATAGTTAACTACTACTTATTATTATAAATAACTATAGTTAACTACTACTTATTATTATAAATAACTATAGTTAACTACTACTTATTATTATAAATAACTATAGTTAACTACTACTTATTATTATAAATAACTATAGTTTATACTACTACTTATTATTATAAATAACTATAGTTAACTGCTACTTATTATTATTAATAACTATAGTTAACTACTACTTATTATTATAAATATCTATAGTTAACTACTACTTATTATTATAAATAACTATAGTTAACTACTACTTATTATTATAAATAACTATAGTTAACTACTACTTATTATTATAAATAACTATAGTTAACTACTACTTATTATTATAAATAACTATAGTTAACTACTACTTATTATTATAAATAACTATAGTTAACTACTACTGTATTATTATAAATAACTATAGTTAACTACTATATTATTATAAATAACTATAGTTAACTACTTTATATTATTATAAATAACTATAGTTAACTACTACTTATTATTATAAATAACTATAGTTTAACTACTACTTATTATTATAAATAACTATAGTTAACTACTACTTATTATTATTATAAATAACTATAGTTAACTACTACTTATTATTATTATAAATAACTATAGTTAACTACTACTTATTATTATAAATAACTATAGTTAACTACTACTATTATTATAAATAACTATAGTTAACTACTATTATTATAAATAACTATAGTTAACTACTACTGTATTATTATAAATAACTATAGTTTAGTTAACTACTTATTATTATTATAAATAACTATAGTTAACTACTACTATATTATTATAAATAACTATAGTTAACTACTATATTATTATTATAAATAACTATAGTTAACTACTACTTATTATTATAAATAACTATAGTTCCAACTATATTATTATAAATAACTATAGTTAACTACTATATTATTATAAATAACTATAGTTAACTACTACTATATTATTATAAATAACTATAGTTAACTACTATATTATTATTATAAATAGTATAGTTAACTACTGTATTATTATAAATAACTATAGTTAACTACTACTTATTATTATTATAAATAACTATAGTTAACTACTACTTATTATTATAAATAACTATAGTTAACTACTACTGTATTATTATAAATAACTATAGTTAACTACTACTGTATTATTATAAATAACTATAGTTTAACTACTACTTATTATTATAAATAACTATAGTTAACTACTACTTATTATTATAAATAACTATAGTTAACTACTACTTATTATTATAAATAACTATAGTTAACTACTACTTATTATTATAAATAACTATAGTTAACTACTACTTATTATTATAAATAACTATAGTTAACTACTACTTATTATTATAAATAACTATAGTTAACTACTACTTATTATTATAAATAACTATAGTTAACTACTACTTATTATTATAAATAACTATAGTTAACTACTACTTATTATTATAAATAACTATAGTTAACTACTACTTATTATTATAAATAACTATAGTTAACTACTACTTATTATTATAAATAACTATAGTTAACTACTACTTATTATTATTATAAATAACTATAGTTAATACTACTACTTATTATTATAAATAACTATAGTTAACTACTGTATTATTATAAATAACTATAGTTAACTACTACTTATTATTATAAATAACTATAGTTAACTACTACTATTATTATAAATAACTATAGTTTAACTACTACTTATTATTATTATAAATAACTATAGTTCTACTACTTATTATAAATAACTATAGTTTAACTACTACTTATTATTATAAATAACTATAGTTAACTACTACTTATTATTATAAATAACTATAGTTAATATACTACTACTTATTATAAATAACTATAGTTAACTACTACTACTATATTATTATTATTATAAATAACTATAGTTAACTACTACTTATTATTATTATAAATAACTATAGTTTAACTACTACTTATTATTATAAATAACTATAGTTTAGTTAACTACTTCTTATTATTATAAATAACTATAGTTAACTACTATATTATTATAAATAACTATAGTTAACTACTACTTATTATTATAAATAACTATAGTTTATACTACTACTTATTATTATAAATAACTATAGTTAACTGCTATATTATTATAAATAACTATAGTTAACTGCTATATTATTATAAATAACTATAGTTAATTAACTTATTATAAATATTATAGCAATTACTTATTATTATTATAAATAACTATAGTTAACTACTACTGTATTATTATAAATAACTATAGTTAACTATTATTACTATGTATTATTATAAATAACTATAGTTTATACTACTACTGTATTATTATAAATAACTATAGTTAACTACTACTTATTATAAATAACTATAGTTAACTACTACTTATTATTATATTATTATAAATAACTATAGTTAAACTACTACTTATTATTATTATAAATAACTATAGTTAACTACTACTTATTATTATAAATAACTATAGTTAACTACTACTTATTATTATAAATAACTATAGTTTAACTACTACTTATTATTATAAATAACTATAGTTAACTACTACTTATTATTATAAATAACTATAGTTAACTACTACTTATTATTATAAATAACTATAGTTAACTACTACTTATTATTATAAATAACTATAGTTAACTACTGTATTATTATAAATAACTATAGTTAACTACTACTTATTATTATAAATAACTATAGTTAACTACTACTTATTATTATAAATAACTATAGTTTAACTGCTACTTATTATTATTATAAATAACTATAGTTAACTACTACTTATTATTATAAATAACTATAGTTAACTACTACTTATTATTATAAATAACTATAGTTAACTACTACTTATTATTATAAATAACTATAGTTTATACTACTACTTATTATTATTATAAATAACTATAGTTAACTACTACTTATTATTATAAATAACTATAGTTAACTACTACTTATTATTATAAATAACTATAGTTAACTACTATTATTATAAATAACTATAGTTAACTACTACTTATTATTATAAATAACTATAGTTAACTACTATATTATTATAAATAACTATAGTTAAACTACTACTTATTATTATAAATAACTATAGTTAACTACTACTTATTATTATAAATAACTATAGTTAACTACTACTTATTATTATAAATAACTATAGTTAACTACTACTTATTATTATAAATAACTATAGTTAACTACTACTTATTATTATAAATAACTATAGTTAACTACTACTTATTATTATAAATAACTATAGTTTACTACTACTTTATTATTATTATAAATAACTATAGTTAACTACTACTTATTATTATAAATAACTATAGTTAACTACTACTTATTATTATAAATAACTATAGTTTAACTACTACTTATTATTATAAATAACTATAGTTAACTACTACTTATTATTATAAATAACTATAGTTAACTACTACTTATTATTATAAATAACTATAGTTAACTACTACTTATTATTATAAATAACTATAGTTAACTACTACTTATTATTATAAATAACTATAGTTAACTACTACTGCTATTATTATAAATAACTATAGTTAACTACTACTTATTATTATAAATAACTATAGTTTAACTACTACTTATTATTATAAATAACTATAGTTAACTACTATATTATTATAAATAACTATAGTTAACTACTACTTATTATTATAAATAACTATAGTTTAACTACTACTTATTATTATAAATAACTATAGTTAACTACTACTTATTATTATAAATAACTATAGTTAACTACTACTTATTATTATAAATAACTATAGTTAACTACTACTTATTATTATAAATAACTATAGTTAACTGCTACTTATTATTATAAATAACTATAGTTAACTACTGTATTATTATAAATAACTATAGTTAGTTTACTACTACTTATTATTATAAATAACTATAGTTAACTACTACTTATTATTATAAATAACTATAGTTAACTGCTATATTATTATAAATAACTATAGTTAACTACTACTTATTATTATAAATAACTATAGTTAACTACTATATTATTATAAAATACTATAGTTAACTGTACTATATTATTATAAATAACTATAGTTAACTGCTACTGTATTATTATAAATAACTATAGTTAACTACTTATTATTATAAATAACTATAGTTAACTACTACTTATTATTATAAATAACTATAGTTAACTACTACTGTATTATTATAAATAACTATAGTTAACTACTACTTATTATTATAAATAACTATAGTTAACTACTATATTATTATAAATAATATATAGTTAACTGCTATATTATTATAAATAACTATAGTTAACTACTACTTATTATTATAAATAACTATAGTTAACTACTACTTATTATTATAAATAACTATAGTTAACTACTACTTATTATTATAAATAACTATAGTTTAACTACTACTTATTATTATAAATAACTATAGTTAACTACTACTTATTATTATAAATAACTATAGTTAACTACTATATTATTATAAATAACTATAGTTAACTACTACTTATTATTATAAATAACTATAGTTAACTACTACTTATTATTATAAATAACTATAGTTAACTATACTACTTATTATTATAAATAACTATAGTTAACTACTACTTATTATTATAAATAAATAACTATAGTTAACTACTACTTATTATTATAAATAACTATAGTTAACTACTACTTATTATTATAAATAACTATAGTTAACTACTACTTATTATTATAAATAACTATAGTTAACTACTACTTATTATTATAAATAACTATAGTTAACTACTGTATTATTATAAATAACTATAGTTTAGTTACTACTATATTATTATAAATAACTATAGTTAACTACTATATTATTATAAATAACTATAGTTAACTACTGTATTATTATAAATAACTATAGTTAACTACTACTTATTATTATAAATAACTATAGTTAACTACTACTTATTATTATAAATAACTATAGTTAACTACTACTTATTATTATAAATAACTATAGTTAACTACTACTTATTATTATAAATAACTATAGTTAACTACTACTTATTATTATAAATAACTATAGTTAACTACTACTGTATTATTATAAATAACTATAGTACTACTACTATATTATTATAAATAACTATAGTTAACTACTACTTATTATTATAAATAACTATAGTTAAACTACTGTATTATTATAAATAACTATAGTTAAACTACTACTATTATTATTATAAATAACTATAGTTAACTACTACTTATTATTATAAATAACTATAGTTAACTATATTATTATATAATTAGCATATATATTATAAATAACTATAGTTAACTACTATATTATTATAAATAACTATAGTTAACTACTACTTATTATTATAAATAACTATAGTTAACTACTACTTATTATTATAAATAACTATAGTTAACTGCCTATATTGTATGAATAACTATAGTTATTCTAGTTAACTGCTATATATTATTATAAATAACTATAGTTAACTACTACTTATTATTATAAATAACTATAGACTACTACTTATTATTATAAATAACTATAGTTAACTACTACTTATTATTATAAATAACTATAGTTAACTACTACATTATTATAAATAACTATAGTTAACTACTATATTATTATAAATAACTATAGTTAACTACTACTTATTATTATAAATAACTATAGCCTACTACTTATTATTATAAATAAACTATAGTTAACTACTACTTATTATTATAAATAACTATAGTTAACTACTACTTATTATTATAAATAACTATAGTTAACTGCTACTTATTATTATAAATAAATCTATAGTTAACTGCTATTATTATAAATAACTATAGTTACTGCTATTATTATAAATAACTATAGTTAACTACTGTATTATTATAAATAACTATAGTTAATCATACTTATTATTATAAATAACTATAGTTAATTCTACTTATTATTATAAATAACTATAGTTAATATAATTATTATAAATAACTATAGTTAACTACTGTATTATTATAAATAACTATAGTTAACTACTACTGTATTATTATAAATAACTATAGTTAACTACTACGTATTATTATAAATAACTATAGTTAACTACTACTTATTATTTTAAATAACTATAGTTAACTGCTATATTATTATAAATAACTATAGTTAACTGCTATATTATTATAAATAACTATAGTTAACTACTGTATTATTATAAATAACTATAGTTAACTACTACTGTATTATTATAAATAACTATAGTTAACTACTACTTATTATTATAAATAACTATAGTTAACTACTGTATTATTATAAATAACTATAGTTAACTACTACTTATTATTATAAACAACTATAGTTAACTACTATATTATTATAAATAACTATAGTTAACTATTACTTATTATTATAAATAACTATAGTTAACTGCTATATTATTATAAATAACTATAGTTAACTACTGTATTATTATAAATAACTATAGTTAACTACTACTGTATTATTATAAATAACTATAGTTAACTACTACTTATTATTATAAATAACTATAGTTAACTGCTATATTATTATGAATAACTATAGTTGCTTTACTACTGTATTATAATAAATAACTATAGTTAACTACTACTTATTATTATAAATAACTATAGTTAACTACTACTTATTATTATAAATAACTATAGTTTAACTACTACTTATTATTATAAATAACTATAGTTTAACTACTACTTATTATTATAAATAACTATAGTTTAACTACTACTTATTATTATAAATAACTATAGTTAACTACTACTTATTATTATAAATAACTATAGTTTAGTTACTACTACTATTATTATTATAAATAACTATAGTTAACTACTACTTATTATTATAAATAACTATAGTTAACTACTACTTATTATTATAAATAACTATAGTTAACTACTACTTATTATTATAAATAACTATAGTTAACTGCTATATTATTATAAATAACTATAGTTAACTACTACTTATTATTATAAATAACTATAGTTAACTACTACTTATTATTATAAATAACTATAGTTTAACTACTATATTATTATAAATAACTATAGTTAACTACTACTGTATTATTATAAATAACTATAGTTTAACTACTACTTATTATTATAAATAACTATAGTTAACTACTACTTATTATTATAAATAACTATAGTTTAACTACTACTTATTATTATAAATAACTATAGTTAACTACTGTATTATTATAAATAACTATAGTTAACTACTACTGTATTATTATAAATAACTATAGTTAACTACTACTTATTATTATAAATAACTATAGTTAACTACTACTTATTATTATAAATAACTATAGTTTAACTACTACTTATTATTATAAATAACTATAGTTAACTACTACTTATTATTATAAATAACTATAGTTTAACTACTACTTATTATTATAAATAACTATAGTTAACTACTACTTATTATTATAAATAACTATAGTTAAACTACTACTGTATTATTATAAATAACTATAGTTAAGTTAACTACTACTTGTATTATTATAAATAACTATAGTTAACTACTACTTATTATTATAAATAACTATAGTATTAACTACTACTTATTATTATTATAAATAACTATAGTTAACTACTACTACTGTATTATTATAAATAACTATAGTTAACTACTACTTATTATTATAAATAACTATAGTTAACTATTACTTATATTATTATAAATAACTATAGTTAACTACTACTTATTATTATAAATAACTATAGTTAACTATATATTATTATAAATAACTATAGTTAACTACTGTATTATTATAAATAACTATAGTTAACTACTACTACTTATTATTATAAATAACTATAGTTAACTACTGTATTATTATAAATAACTATAGTTAACTACTACTTATTATTATAAAATAACTATATAGTTAACTACTACTTATTATTATAAATAACTATAGTTAACTGCTACTACTATTATTATAAATAACTATAGTTAACTACTACTTATTGTATAAATAACTATAGTTAACTACTATATTATTATAAATAACTATAGTTTAACTATTACTTATTATTATAAATAACTATAGTTAACTACTACTTATTATTATAAATAACTATAGTTAACTACTACTTATTATTATAAATAACTATAGTTAAACTACTACTTATTATAAATAACTATAGTTAACTACTACTTATTATTATAAATAAACTATAGTTAACTACTACTGTATTATTATAAATAACTATAGTTAACTACTACTTATTATTATAAATAACTATAGTTAACTACTACTTATTATTATAAATAACTATAGTTAACTACTGTATTATTATAAATAACTATAGTTAACTGCTATATTACTACTATATTATTATAAATAACTATAGTTAACTACTACTTATTATTATAAATAACTATAGTTAACTACTACTTATTATTATAAATAACTATAGTTTAGACTAACTACTATATTATTATAAATAACTATAGTTACTACTACTATATTATTATAAATAACTATAGTTAACTACTACTTATTATTATAAATAACTATAGTTAACTGCTACTTATTGTATAAATAACTATAGTTAATGCTACTGTATTATTATAAATAACTATAGTTAACTACTACTTATTATTATAAATAAACTATAGTTAACTACTACTTATTATTATAAATAACTATAGTTAACTACTACTTATTATTATAAATAACTATAGTTAACTACTACTATTATTATTATAAATAACTATAGTTAACTGCTATATTATTATAAATAACTATAGTTAACTACTTATATTATTATAAATAACTATAGTTAACTACTACTGTATTATTATAAATAACTATAGTTAACTACTACTATTATTATAAATAACTATAGTTAACTGCTACTTATTATTATAAAATAACTATAGTTAACTACTACTTGTATTATTATAAATAACTATAGTTAACTACTACTTATTATTATAAAATAACTATAGTTAACTACTACTTATTATTATAAATAACTATAGTTAACTACTACTTATTATTATAAATAACTATAGTTAACTACTACTTATTATTATAAATAACTATAGTTAACTACTACTTATTATTATAAATAACTATAGTTAACTACTACTGTATTATTATAAATAAACTATAGTTAACTACTACTTATTATTATAAATAACTATAGTTAACTACTATATTATTATAAATAACTATAGTTAACTACTATATTATTATAAATAACTATAGTTAACTACTACTTATTATTATAAATAACTATAGTTAACTACTACTTATTATTATTATAAATAACTATAGTTAACTACTATATATTATTATAAATAACTATAGTTAACTACTATATTATTATAAATAACTATAGTTAACTACTACTTATTATTATAAATAACTATAGTTAACTACTACTGTATTATTATAAATAACTATAGTTAACTGCTATACTTATTATTATAAATAACTATAGTTAACTACTACTTATTATTATAAATAACTATAGTTAACTACTGTATTATTATAAATAACTATAGTTAACTACTACTTATTATTATATAAATAACTATAGTTAACTACTACTGTATTATTATAAATAACTATAGTTAACTGCTATATTATTACTACTAGTTAACTGCTAACATAGTTAACTATAATATAAATAACTATAGTTAACTACTATATATTATTATAAATAACTATAGTTAACTACTACTTATTATTATAAATAACTATAGTTAACTACTGTATTATTATTATAAATAACTATAGTTAACTGCTATATATTATTATAAATAACTATAGTTAGTTAGTTAACTACTGTATTATTATAAATAACTATAGTTAACTACTACTGTATTATTATAAATAACTATAGTTAACTACTACTTATTATTATAAATAACTATAGTTTAACTACTACTTATTATTATAAATAACTATAGTTAACTACTACTGTATTATTATAAATAACTATAGTTAACTACTACTTATTATTATAAATAACTATAGTTAACTACTACTTATTATTATAAATAACTATAGTTAACTACTACTTATTATTATAAATAACTATAGTTTAGCTACTACTACTTATTATTATAAATAACTATAGTTAACTACTACTGTATTATTATAAATAACTATAGTTAACTACTACTTATTATTATAAATAACTATAGTTAACTACTACTACTTATTATTATAAATAACTATAGTTAACTACTACTTATTATTATAAATAACTATAGTTTAACTACTATATTATTATATAAATAACTATAGTTAACTACTACTTATTATTATAAATAACTATAGTTAACTACTACTGTATTATTATAAATAACTATAGTTAACTACTACTATATTATTATAAATAACTATAGTTTAACTACTACTTATTATTATAAATAACTATAGTTTAACTACTACTATTATTATAAATAACTATAGTTAACTACTACTGTATTATTATAAATAACTATAGTTTAACTACTACTGTATTATTATAAATAACTATAGTTTAACTACTACTTATTATTATAAATAACTATAGTTAACTACTACTGTATTATTATAAATAACTATAGTTAATATAGCTCTACTACTACTTATTATTATAAATAACTATAGTTAACTACTACTTATTATTATAAATAACTATAGTTAAACTACTTATTATTATAAATAACTATAGTTAAACTACTTATTATTATAAATAACTATAGTTAACTACTACTTATTATTATAAATAACTATAGTTAACTACTACTTATTATTATAAAATAACTATAGTTAGCTTAACACAGCCTATATGTATAAATAACTATAGTTAACTACTACTTATTATTATAAATAACTATAGTTAACTACTACTTATTATTATAAATAACTATAGTTTAACTACTACTGTATTATTATAAATAACTATAGTTTAACTACTGCTATATTATTATAAATAACTATAGTTAACTACTATATTATTATAAATAACTATAGTTAACTACTATATTATTATAAATAACTATAGTTAACTACTACTTATTATTATAAATAACTATAGTTTAACTGCTACTTATTATTATAAATAACTATAGTTTAACTACTACTTATTATTATAAATAACTATAGTTAACTACTACTTATTATTATAAATAACTATAGTTAACTACTACTACTTATTATTATAAATAACTATAGTTAACTACTACTTATTATTATAAATAACTATAGTTAACTACTACTTATTATTATAAATAACTATAGTTAACTACTACTTATTATTATAAATAACTATAGTTAACTACTACTTATTATTATAAATAACTATAGTTTAACTACTACTTATTATTATAAATAACTATAGTTTAACTACTACTTATTATTATAAATAACTATAGTTAACTACTACTTATTATTATAAATAACTATAGTTAATACTATACTTATTATTATAAATAACTATAGTTAACTACTACTTATTATTATAAATAACTATAGTTTAACTACTACTTATTATTATAAATAACTATAGTTAACTACTACTTATTATTATAAATAACTATAGTTAACTACTACTTATTATTATAAATAACTATAGTTAACTACTACTTATTATTATAAATAACTATAGTTAACTACTACTACTTATTATTATAAATAACTATAGTTAGACTACTACTTATTATTATAAATAACTATAGTTAACTGCTATATTATTATTATAAATAACTATAGTTTACTACTATATTATTATAAATAACTATAGTTATTATACTACTTATTATTATAAATAACTATAGTTAACTACTACTTATTATTATAAATAACTATAGTTAACTACTACTTATTATTATAAATAACTAAAATCCAAAATGAGAGAATTTTATTTGTCTACATACACATGGTTATGCAGATGTTAATGCAGTGTAGCGAAATGCTTGTGCTTCTAGTTCGATCATGCAGTAGTGTATCTAACAAGTAATCTAACAAATTTTCAGGCCTAGCTTAATCTTACCTTATGACACACAAGAGTTTAAAGGAATGAATACGAGTATGTACATTATAAATAAGTAGAATTTGAGCAGTGGCTGACCGACTTATTAGGCAAGATGCAGTAGATGGTATGGAGTACGATACTACTACACATATATATATATAACTGAGATGAGTAATGTAGGACTACTGTATATTACATTATCATAAATGGCATTGTTTAAAGTGGCCTAGTACAAACTTTATTTCATCCAATTATAATGATTAAAGTGGCTAGAGATTTGAGATTCGATGGCGAGCGGCATAGGCAAGATAACAGTAGATGGTTTAGACATGCTACTGTATTATTATACATTTGATATGAGTATGTCGGATACGTAAACATTATTATACAAATTGTTTAAAGTGGCTAGTGATACATTTGTTACATCAATTCCTATGTAATAAAGTGGCTAGAGACCTTTAAGTCAGTATGTTGGCAGCCTACTACCACTCAATTGTATAGTATTGATGGCTGTTTAGACAGTCTGATGTCCTTGAGGTAGAAGCTAAGTTTTTCAGTCTCTCGGTCCCAGCTTTGATGCACCTGTACTGACCTCGCCTATCTGGATGATAAAGCGGGGTGAACTAGGCAATGGCTCGGGTGGTTAGTTGTCTACTGATGATCATTAAATTTGGCCTTTCTGTGACGTCTACTACTACGGGTGGTGTAGGTGTCCTGGAGAGGAAGATAGTTTAACCCGGTGATCGTTGTACGATCCTCACTACCCTCTGAAGCCTTGATTTGTGGCGGAGCAGTTGCGTGCCAGGCGGTGATACAGCCCGACAGGATGCTCTCGATTGTGCATCTGTAAATCAGTTTGTGAGTTGATTTGGTGACAAGCCGGGTTCTTCAGCCTCCTGAAGTTGAAGAGCGGCTATTCGACCTTCTTCTGCGCTGTCATGTATTGGGTGGACCAATTCAGTTTGTCTCGTGATGTGTCTGCCGAAAGGAACTTATAAACTATCCACCTTCTCCACTACTGTCCCTCGATGTGGATAGGGGAGTGCTCCTCTCCTGTTATCCTGAAGTCCACGATCATAACTCCTTGAGGCCTACTACTAATTGTATCATTATAAATAACTAGAGTTTAGGCCTACTACTGCTGTTATTTTTATAAATAACTAGAGTTTAGGCCTACTAATTGTTATTATAAATAACTAGAGTTTGATGTCTACTACCTTATTATTATAAATAACTAGAGTTTATGTCTACTACTACTTATTATTATAAATAACCTAGAGTTTAGGCCTACTACTACTTATTACTATAAATAACTTTAGAGTTTGAGGCCTACTACTACTGTTATTATAAAGTAACTCGAGTTTAGGCCTACTACTACTTGTGTATAAATAACTAGAGTTTAGGCCCTACTACTACTTATTATTATAAATAACTCGAGGTTTGGGCCTACTACTACTTATTATGATTATAAATAACTCGAGTTTAGGCCTACTACTATGACTTATATTATAAATAATAATAGAGTTTAGGCCTACTACTTATTATTATAAATAACTAGAGTTTGAGGCCTACTACTACTATTATTATTATAAATAACTCGAGTTTAGGCCTACTACTGTATTATTATAAATAAGCTAGAGGTTTAGATACTACTACTTATTATTATAAATAAGTAGAGTTTAGGCCTACTACTTAATTGTTATTTATAAATAACTAGAGTTTATGTCTACTACTACTTATTATTATAGAAGTAACTAGAGTTTGGAGAAAAGTCTACTACTACTTATTATTATAAATAACTAGAGTTTGAAGGCCTACTGCACTTAATATTATGAATAACCTAGAGTTTATGTCTACTACTTATTACTATATAAATAACTAGAGTTTATGTCTACTACAATACTTATTATTATAAATACCTAGAGTTTAGGCCTACTACTACTTTATTACAATAAATAACTCGAGGTTTTAGGCCTACTACTTATTATTGTATAAAAAACTAGACTTTAAGGCCAACAACTAATTGTTATTATAAATAACTAGAGTTTGGAGTCTAGCTACTACTTATTATTATAAATAACTAGAGTTTAGGTCTACTACTACTGTATTATTATAAATAACTAGAGCTTAGGCATACTACTACTACTTGTGTGTATCATAAATAACTCAGTTTAGGCCTACTACTACTTATTATTATTATAAATAAGTGAGTTTGAACCTACTACTACTTATTACTATAAATAACTCCCGAGTTTGATACTACTACTGTATTATTATAAATAAAGTAGCAGGTTTAGGCCTACTACTACTTATTGTTATAAATAATAACTGAGACTTTAGGCCTACTACTTATCTGTGTATAAATATAGTCAGAGTTTAGGCCTACTACTACTTGTTATTATTATTATAAATAAGCTTCAAATTTGGGCCTACTACTACTTATTATTATAAATAGAGTAGAGTTTAGGCCTACTACTACTTATTGTTATAAATAACTCGAGTTTAGGCCTACTACTACTTATTATTATTATAAATAACTCGAGGTTTAGGCCTCTACTGCATATTATTATTATAAATAACTCGAGTTTAGGCATACTACTACTTATTATTATTGTATAAATAACTAGAGTTTAGGCCTACTACTTACTTATTATTGTAAATGACACTCGAGTTTAGGCCTACTGCTACTTTATTGTGTATTATTATAAATAACTAGAGACTTTGTGCCTACTACTACTTCATTATTATAAATAACTAAATTTGAGCATACTACTATATTATTATTATTATAAAGTAACTAGAGGTTTGAGGTCTACTACTACTTGTTATTATAAATAACTCGAGTTTAGACTACTACTATATTATTGTATAAAATAACTCGAGTTTGAGGCCTACTACCTACTTATTATTATTATAAAATAACTTGAGTTTAGGCTACTACTATATTACTTATTATTATAAATAACTCAGGTTTAGGCCTACTACTTGTGTATTATTATTATTATAAATAACTCGAGTTTAGGCCTACTACTTACTTATTATTATTAAATAATGTAGGATTTATGCCTACTACTACTATTATTATAAATAACTAGGATTTGGGCATACTACTGTATTATTATTAGTATAAATAACTAGAGTTTAGGCCTACTACTATAATTATTATTATAAATAACTAACTCGAATTTGAGGCCTACTACTTATTATTATAAATAACTAGAGATTTGGGCCTATTACTATATTATAAAATAACTCGAGTTTAGGTCTACTACTACTTATTATTATAAATAACTAGAGTTTTAGGTCTACCTACTACCGCAATATAAATAACTCGAGTTTGACCTACTACTATATTATTATTATTATAAATAACTAGACTTGATGCCTACTACTCCCTATTATTATAAATAACTAGAGTTTAGGCATACTACTACTATTATTATTAGCTATAAATAACTCAGGTTTAGGCCTACTACCACTTATTATTATTGTATAAATAACTCGAGGTTTTAGGCCTACTACTACTTTATTATTATAAATAACTCGAGTTTAGGCCTACTACTACTTATTATTATAAATAAACTTGAGTTGAGCCTCTACTACTACTTATTATTATTATAAATAACTCGAGTTTAGGCCTACTACTACTTATGTATTATTATAAATAACTAGAGTTTATGCCTACTACTACTTATTATTATAAATAACTAGAGTTTAGGTCTACTACTACTTATTATTATGCATAACTAGAGTTATGCTACTACCTATTATTATAAATAACTAGAGTTTAGGCCTACTACTACTTATTATTATAAATAACTAGAGTTTGAGGTCTACTACTACCCATTATTATAAATAACTAGAGTTTGGGCCTACTACTACTTATTATTATAAATAACTAGAGTTTAGGCCTACTACTACTTATTAGTATAAATAACTCGAGTTTAGGCCTACTACTAATTATTATTATTATAAATAAGTAGAGTTTAGGCCTACTACTACTCATTATTGTATAAATAACTAGAGTTTGAAGGCCTACTATTAATTGTATTATAAATAAGTAGAGTTTAGGCCTACTACTACTTATTAGTATAAATAATAACTAGAGTTTAGGCCTACTACTACTTATTATTATAAATAACTCGAGTTTAGGCATACTACTACTTATTATAAATAGAAAGTAGGATTTAGACCTACTACTACTTATTATTATAAATAACTCAGTTTAGGCCTACTATATTATTATTATAAATAACTCGAGTTTTGGGCTACTACTACTTATTATTATAAATAACTGGAGTTTAGGCCTACTACTACTTATTATAAATAAGTAGAGTTTAGGCCTACTACTACTTATTATTATAAATAACTAGAGTTTAGGTCATAACTATTTCTTATTATTATTATTATAAATA